>WURS02071849.1:0-10410 GCA_011762765.2 Rhinocypha anisoptera | reverse complement strand
CATACAAATATCCCTCCACTACGACCTTCTCTATCTCTGCGGTAAACGGTAAACCCACTAGGAAAAATTTCATTTGAATTTATTTCGTTATGCAGCCAAGATTCTGTTCCAACAATTACATCCGGATTATAAGAATCAACCAAGACAGTAAAACTTTCTTTTTGTTACAAAGACTACGGCAGTTTACCTGTAGAATTCTCAAACCTTTACCTTCTATTTTTGTGTTCTTTGACCTCCGGCTCTCCTTTATATCACAGACTCCACTACCAGCTGGCACAACCTTGGACCACGACTCACAACAATTTATCACATTATCTTCCTTCTTTTGGTATACACTTGTAACACTTTGTAGCAATCCGTCCTTACATTTGTCATCTCTGGATCTCTGTGTTAGTTTTCCGAATGGAAAGATTTGGCAACATCGCACAGCAGTCTACCAAACGTAGCGCTCCCCCCTCTATTTAGGTGTACGCCATCTCGTCCCAAATCGTAATCCTTCACCCAACAGTTTGGATAGACAAAGTACTTTCCTTTCCTCTCACATACCCACTCAATACTCATTGCCCCTCCTCCTCGACCCGGCTAAAAAGATTCACCGACTTAAAAAGATAATTCATGCGCGCCATTGATTTTTATCTTCCAACTTCCAATCCATTAATTTTAGAAGAGGCTGTTTAGGCATTGAAACTTGCTTTGAACCTTTTCTAACTTGGAGCCAAGATAAATTTACATCGCGAGTTGTGCGCAAATACTCGAGGACTATTCCTCGACTCTTCTTTTGTCAGATGCACTCGAAAAATTCGTAGGAACACTCGGAAGTATGTCTGTGGTTTTTGAATGTAAACGGTGGTGGAAAATCGTGACCAAGGAAAGATGAAAAATTAAAATTTTTAAACTTTTATTGAGACGAATCAGTTAACGTTCCCACCTCGTAGCAGTGCAAAACCAAATCAGTCTGGATGCAATGAAACTACAACATTCATAACAGAAATTCACACATTTAATAATCCATTATACGTTCCTGAATGCATTTTTTGTATACGCTTAGGAAGACGTTAGTTTAAAAAAAACCAATGTAAACGTCAAATATGGATAAATATTTTTCTCTGATATAAATTCGGCAATCCGAGCTACATAGCTATATTTGCAAAGTGGCGATGGCGTATCATAAAAAAAATGATGGTTCACGGGAAAACCGAGATAAACACGGGGACGAAGACACAGAAAATTGGAGGTTTATTTATTGAGCCATTTTGAATTGGATCACGTAGTGAGTGTGCCCTTATCGTTTGCGGGTTACCGAAACAATCCCCCAACTACTCCATGTGAATAATCACGGCACTGTTGCCCTCGACCTCCCGGTTTTGAAACGAAATTTTCAGTAACCGATCAACGCTGTAAAATACGATCCATGATATACTCACACGTCCAATGCTCCCTTACTTGATGGCGTTGGTTCCTCGATTGGTCCGCACGCATGCGTTGCGTCGTCGTCCAAAACTCGGAGCATATTAGCATTAAAGAGTTGCGATGACACTGAGATTAAAGGGAATAGAATGTTAAATGATACAAATTTATTTTTAAAAAATCAGTGTGTACTTTTAGGTATTGTGATCATTTGGTAGTTTACTAACACTATTATATCGCATTAGGTATTAGTGACAACAGCGTAGGATCTAACACTCACTAGAAATAGTTTCAAAGACGCTCTTCAACAGTCCGTTACCGTTCATTGCACATACTACTCTCCACTTTTACTGGTTTCAAATTTTTCCCAGAAATCCTCTACTTTCCAATGAAATATCACGCATAAAAATTAAATGACCACTTTTAGATATGACATAATTATTATAAAAAAATTTAGTTTCAATACTAAATATTAAACAATGAATGAATTTATGGATGACGTCTATTTGGAAATAACTTAAGGGTTCCCCAATATATGTCTCAAGTCCAAGTCAAGGACTTTTGGTTTGAGGTATTTGAAATTGGCTCTGTCGCGTCATGAATAGGAAATGTGTAGAAATAAAACGAAACATTTTACGCCCACAAATGTTATTAAAACGACCGGTTTCGTCGAGCAGCCGACATCATCAGGGACCTCATCAGTCGACATCATCAGGGAATGACTGGTGATTTCAACTGCCCCATCACTACCTGATTATATTGACTTCTCGACGAAACCGGTCGTTTTAATAACATGTGGGGACGTATAAAATTTTGTTTTATATCTTAATCATGAAATTCCAATAAAGTTTCAGGATTCAGGAAACTGTGATACTACTTTCTTGCTTTTATAACGAAATAGGACCTAGGAAGAATCCACAGTTTGGGAGAGTATATCCTTGCACTTCTGTTTATTTGTAGGCATAATTATGAAAATTATAATTCATTTATCCTCCATTCATTGAAATGTGATTAGTGATTTCTTCAAAGCTAGTTTTTATATTTATTTTAATTAATCATTAACACATATTGATTGATCCTACCTTATTTAATCGGTAAAAAGCCTCAGTCAATAATGAAAATAGTAGTTTAGAACCTGAATCTCCTCTAATATACTCGAGTCTCTTTCTTCTGTACACCTGTACCGGAATGGATGCCACCAGGAGAAAGATCTAAGATTAGATTTTGCTTCCTTGGGAGACCAACTTTCTGGGTTATTTTTATCTAGATTCCTATAGTGGTGTATCAAAAAAAAATCTCAGTGTGTTTTTCAGCTGGAGGCGGACGGATACTTGACCCGAATATTCAACACCTTTCACTAAAAGACTAACAAAACAATAGTGCTCCACTTTTTCTCTCCTATGGCCATCCATCCGTCTACGTGTATGAACAATGCCACCTTGCCTGCAGCGCTCGCAGCATCTTAACGGAGGAACGAGGTCTGACGGCGTCAACAAAATTTCCCCCGTGGGAAGTAACATTATTAATCCATCCAGCTACTGTACCACTCGATTAATTTTATATATTATTTCCTTGAAGAGAGTAGATTTTTCCAGATTTCGTCTCTGAAAAAAACCCAAGAAAGTGAATTCCGCGGTTCTGGAAAGCCGTGGAGTCGGACGCGGGGATTGCGCGGATGACACGCTCGCGTGCCCCCCTGCCCCACCCGCAGAGCCAACCAACAGGGGAGAGACCTTCCCCGTCTTCCCCCCTCTCTCCCCCCTCTCCTTCCTCTCTTCCAACCGTGGCTGCGCAATATCGCCGTCGACGCGGGGTGCGCGAGAGTACTCCGCCACGCGAGCGGTCTGTCTGTCGCCTCCTCGCACGGATTATGCTCCGCGGGACCCTTTAATTAAATTTCACTTTGCGCCCTCTCCTTCTGCCCGGGGAGCACTAGGATCCGCACGTCCCCCGCCTCCCTCTTCCCCCTTCCTTTTTACGGCTACACTGCGCCGTTCCATACCTTACGCGACACGCTCGCAGAGTACACGCGAGGAACCGAAATCATCATCGGAATAAGGCATTAAAAAAAAAAAAAAACTATATCTCAGAAGTTCATCGGCCAGGTGCGAAATTAGCTCCGATGTGGAGTCAGCCAGCGCGTAGTCCGTGGAGGAGTCGTGGGAAAGAGGACGATTCCACGATTAACGCAAGAGCCGCTGCCGAAGAGCACAAAAGGTTTGGGATGAGATCGCTTAATTACGACGATTCCCCATGAATCATCCCAGTACTTGTAAAATTCATGACATCACACGACTGTGACACCGGAACGAGGGTGTACACGTACCTTCACCCTTGGTTTTAATTAAAATATTCATCCCTTTTAATGAATATTTCAACAAGAAAACGTAAATTAGTTCACTTTTAAGCTAAGGAAAATGTGTAACACGAGATTATTTAAGCAGGCTGGATGACATTCACGTACTTGAAACGAATACGTACACAGGGGCCATAGGAATAGTTTCAAGTTCAAGAAAATCAGGGAAAACGCAAGAATAAAATACGTGTTTTCATAATACTTGACATTCAACTTGACTTATTAAACTGAAGGAAATAAATATGTATAATGAGAATGTGGATATGTATTAGATGAATCTATTTTCATAATATCCACTGGTATATAAAACTGTTTTTATCAAAAACATTTTTAGAGTATTAAATAGATTTGAAAAAAGATTTTGCATTAAAATAATGATTATCATGATGGGATTGGAATAAAAAAAAAGCCTCGCTGAGGTGAAGAGAAGATTAATTTTGTTAGAAATCTACCAAGAACTTGGGCTCTCTTATATCACGGGTTGAAAGAGGGAAAGAGAACATTTTAAAAATTAACTGTAGGAATCACATAATTTTGACATTTCGAAACATCTTACTTACCAAATTGCGATTCTAAAGTGGAGTTTCCCCATTTTTTTAGGAATTGGTTATTTTGAAACAAAAATATTTTCAGAAACCACTTGCCAATTTCTGGTCGACAAATATCAGATTCCGTTTAAGTATTAATTGATATTTTTTAAAAAACGGGAGGAACTTAAAATCATTATGGAAATGGATTTTACATTTAGGGAAAACTTATTATCGAGATAAATTGAGATAGGTTCTATAAGGATTCACTTCATTTTATGAACTATCTTTGGCAACAAAAAAATTCACTTTTCGAAAGTTAAGACTAATGGATGCCCAGATATTGGCATTGATTAATGGTTACTAATAGCGTAAACGTATTTGAAATCCTATTCGATGGAAATGATCTTGATTCAGAGATGGAATTGATAAGCAATACAATTTCCGAGAAATGGGTACACATTTCAATAATTTAATTTTCAAATCTATTTTACGTCCTGGGCTACGTCAATATTAATTTTATGCAAAAAGATTCATTTGCATTTTCATTCACCGAATAGCATTCGCTACAAATAAGCATGCTAGCACTTAAAATTTCCCACATTCAAATTACCAGAAATGAATAATGAAGGCGCAACTTTATAAGCCGAAACTTTTTAAAGTAATTCCTAAAAAAATTTTACTTATTGTTTTATTCTAGTGTTCCTAAGCAAGTACTTTGACTTTAGTATAAATATATATGATCCTAATTAATTTTTCATGGAGAATTTTATTATTACTTTTTGCTTATATAACTGAGAGATTCTGATTAAATTAGACATTAGCTGAGAACCCTTTGTTAGTTGATATTTACCCTCCAGACTCCAGACTATGCTGTTACAAGCCAATCTCTTCATTCCCTTGTAATTCCAAATTCAAGAATTCTCCATTATTCTGACTCAAATGTCTTCCTTAGCCTATCTCCGGGATTCTTCCCTCCTATGATTCCTTCCAAGCAGGTTTCCAGTACGGTGTTTACTTAACTGTTTTTCCTCAATTCTTGTCCTATTAGAATCCCTCTTCGTCTATAAAATAGTCCATAAAGCTCTCTTTCAACTCGTCTGGGTATGTGAAATAAGTTCTGAGTTCACTTTGTTGAAATCCATTTTATTAGTTTAAAATAACTTTTACTCTCCACTGGATGGCCAAATACAAAATAAGAGCCAGAGCATTGAAATCCGGATTGTGCCTTTTTATTTTATTTTGTATTTGACCATCCAGTGGAGAGTAAAAGTTATTTTAAACTAATAATCGTCTGGGTAGTTTCATACTCGGTCAATTCATTAAAGTTTTAACATTATTTTGTAGCTCTTCTGTACGCTGCTCTAATGCACGCATTCTCCAATGAACCTCTTTTCTAATGTCTATGCTAATATTATATGAAGTAAGAAATTGTCTCTCCTAAAAAAATGTCTTATTTTCTTGGGCTATTCTGGTTATTATTATTGCACATTCCTGTTTTTCCATCAATATTGCTTTATAGGTTCCAGTATTCTTCCACCTACCCAATTACTCCCTCCTGTAGTTTGATTAGACAACTGCTCACCTTAATTCGGCCGCTAATCATTACTTGTCCATTAGCTGATTTTAGTTTCCCATTAACGGGCATTTTAGTTTAGTTTCTCATTACGTTTTCATGCAGCCCAAAGCACTTGTTAGATTTCTTCCATTGCTGCCAATATCGTCTCCAAACCGCAGCACGCTAATAGCTTACCCTTGTATCCTAACACTCCATTTTTATCTTCTCTTCTTTCCGATTAACTTTGTCCTCTACGTAAACATTGAATCCCATCTCTATTATTGTTTTTCTCTGCTTATAATACGCATAAACACTCTTTTTTGTTCTCTGTAAAGAGAAACTATTGATCTCCTGTTACTGCCCTCCAACAGAAATTCCGTACTTGGTACGTAGGTAACTTGGTGTTCTAGTCCAAGTTTTCCAATGCTTTTTACATGTACACAGTTGTAATAACGTTGATTGGTTTAACTGTAATCTCTTCTTTAAGATGAGTCTAAGTGCAAGGATCTAACTCCCTTTTTCCAAAACTTCTTCGAAATTCAAACGTGCCATACTCTTCTGCTTTCCTCTCTATCATTTAATATAATATTCTTGCCAGAATATTTGAAACCGTAGTCGTCCAGCTTATTGTATTCAAGTGCCTGCGATTGTCTCTCATTTCTTCTTTTGGTCTAGAAAAGATTATAATCTTATTGAAGTCCATGGGTTTTTCACCTCTTTTAGACACACCGCATGTCATGTGAAATAGCTCGCCCGATATCTGTTTACCTTCGTTTTTAAATAATTTTGATAGTAATTCGTCAATTCCTGGTACTTTATTTGACCATTGATACTACAATACAGAATCAAATTCTAACCTCAGTACGCAGGCTCTTTTCTCATTGTTGCCGTCTTCGAGTGTTGTGCCTTTTATTTCTTTTCCGTCGTAAAGCTTACCTAAACATTTTTTCCATTCATCACTTTATTTTTATCTGCATTAAGAAGACATTGCATCTATTCGCCTTACCTTTGTTTTTGCGTTGACTTTGTCCTTATGTTACTATCCTTACTGTGTTCATTGAAGTGGCCTCGCATGTTTCTGTAAGTTGCTTAATCTTAAAACTTAAAGCTTGTGATTAGGTTATATTTTAACTTGTCACGAAGATTGTTCATCCAGTCTTTGCCAACCTTCCTAGCATTTAGGCTGATCTCATTTATTATTCGTTGTAAGAGTGCTTCTCTTCCTTTATTCTTGATTTTTAAAATTTTATTCCCTCTTCAATCAGATTCAGTACTTTGTTGATTGAATCTATAATGATTGATGACGCTGTGTTGCTAGAGTTTTTTCATTTCTTCCGCCAATACCTGTTTACGCCTATGCTGTTACATGTTATCCTCTATACAGTTGTTATGACCTCTTTGCAACAAAAGTTTTCCACTGTGAGTACGATGGATCAAACGTGAGGATAACTCAGCGCTAACCATATGTTGTCGTACAATACAGAATGTTTTTTTTTCATAGAGTATGTTACTGTTACTGAAACGACTGAGCATAAGCGGCTCGATTAATACAGCTAACCACTGTCGCATTACCAAATGCATAGTAAATATAGAGCCAATTAGAGAGCTACGCGTCCATATCAGGTCGCATTTTCCTTTCGGAATGAAAAACGTGTGTATATAACATTCTCTCCACTATATACAATTGAGAGAGGGTGGGAGCGTGACAATATCCGAGAAGCACGGGTAAACCAAACGCCGTATGTACATTTTTCACATTATGAGTTGTACCAACGGTTATTAAGCGCTTACGAGCCCATTTTGGTCACCTTTCTCTCTTTAATGGAGTCGTAAATCTTCTCCCTCAAACAATCAGGAATGCAGGAGACATCCCGCCATTACATTCGCGACCCCGTAGTTAGCACACTTTGCGAAAACTTCGGCACTCTCCGGCATCTTAGAGTTAGCCACGATGCTGGGAGACCGACGCATCTACAGACAAAGTGAGTAAATTATAACCTATATATTTAGCTGATAACTCAAAAGAAACAGTGCATGCACGACTATGAATTTATGCCACCCACTTTCACGCTGTGCCTCGCGTGATGCCTAACGACCTCGTCCGTGTCCTTCGGGCACACTGTTCTCACCAGTACATAATGCACATTTCACCTTAACGGACAGTGGCGTAGGCAACATCTGTCAATCTAGTCAGGGGTACGTGTCTACGCCTAATATCAGAGATTTATCGCTCAATGCATCAGGTATCGTCCGTCACTTGACGCGTTAAAGGAATGAGCTAATCGTAGTTTAATCTATATACTTTGTTATGCCACTGAAAACGATTATGACTTCTCTCGTTCGACATGAATGTTATATCCCAATTTTTAAGCTTCAAACCCATAGAGCTATTCTAGAGCTTAAAGGCTTTTCAATCATAGACCATCCTCATATCGTACGAAATTGTATCTACTGAAGCATCGAATAGATCTCTCTAACAATGTGAGAGACGCAAGACGAAGAGACGAAAGCGACGCCTTCTAAAAATTCAAAATAATCAAAGAGACGGGAAAACGTGTTTATCAAACAATTTATGTTATTTAAGCCTACAAATACATTTATTTAAGCTTAGAAAAGTTTTTAAAATTGTATTTCACTTAACCTTCTTCATTTAGTTTTCTGCCCTTAGCTGATATCATTATTGTTATATTCGACATATTTTATTAAATAAAATTCATAGCCTATCTTAATCTTTTATTATGTTCCCTATAACTGCTTCGTAAGAACTTTCGGCACGATGTCACAAGATATCGACATGACAATCAGTTAAAAATTATTTTACAAATATATACTTCCTTTTCTATTTTTAATATTAACTAATTTCATTTTCTCCCGTTCAATGCCACAAAGGTGGTAATTTCAGGGTACTAGCTTTACTTTCATGATTTAAGCCTAGTACCAAATTTAAACATTTTGTAATTCAATTAAACCATGAATGAAATCACAATCACAAATTTCTGATTAAAACTTTTTTTAATCCTTTTCAATCCTACTTCAAACTTAAATATTGAATAAGCTGATCCAATTTCAGCCTTAATACAGCGCCAGAAAAAAATGTCTATGGACAGTCTGAATTCTTTAATCGATTTTCTCATTTTTCATAACATTCTATTCATTAATAATAGAAATGTGAAATTCATCGTGAAAAGGCATTACTGAAAACAGAAGGCTTTATGAAGAAAATGGATTTATGATAGTGTTTTCATGAGCGTGTGATCATAAGTGTGTGTTCATATTTGGGAAACCAGAATTGAAACAGACGAGAATAATGGAAGAATTGCCAAGCATGCGTAATGTAGAAGTGGTATAATCTTCAAGCCTATCCATAAGAAATTTGGGTAGGCATGGACAATTTTCGTACAAGTTACTACTATTTTTCAGTTAACTAATAATTACAAAAATGGAATAAAATCAACACGCCTGTCACCTATGGAATTTTCAAATCACTATAATTACTTTGTTTTTACTTTGTAATTAACCAAATATATATATTCGTCCAATGTAGCACAATCTCACAAGTTTTTGAAGGGGAGCAATTTACAATTGACCATAACATTCTAAATATAATCTAACAACTGATAGGTAACTAATTGATAACGGTATGCTATTACCAATGGTTTCTTGATTAACGGATCTTCGAAGTTCAAAGTGCGTGGGACTCTTGAGTCCTCTGTGAGGCCAAGCAAATAGGAACGCGAGGCGTGGGTAAAACCAAACTTACACTTTACGGATCTTGGTAAGCACCAGTCTTGCAGAATACCATATAGAAATACGTACGTGGTCTCGTTTGAAGACTCCGCACAAATATAAAGACTACTTCCGTATTATAAGCAGTCATTTTTTTAAGCAGTCTTTTCAAAAATGATATCTACGTACATATTGCTCATAAGTAACACTCGTAATTTTTGTAATTACTCTTTCATACAGTCCCGACTGACAATGACCTATATTTGGAACCTTCGCGCCATCTTTCCGAGCATGCAAGTATTTTTCAAACCACCGGATTACATATTTGTATATCCATTGAGCAAAGGAAAATTAAGCTTGTGAGAAGTACCGTACATATTTTGTATTTATCCTGCATTTATTTGAAATGTACAATGTTGATAACATCATCCCCGCATGAAATGAACGTTGCCGTTACTGAATGAATTGCATTCTTTAAGTTTCCTAGATGGAGAATAATATTGAATGTGTGAAAGCGAAAATGCATGCATGGTGTTGCTTCACTCCCTGCCACACTCCATTGCGGCAGATTTCAGGGTATTCCGTAGGTGTAGTGGTGATTTCAGTCTCTAGGCGGCAGTATAGGGAGCAGTATCATCATTCCCAATCAGAAATATCTAATCTCCAAATTCCCAACCGCCCATTCCCCCTCCCTCCCTCCCTCTCTCTCTCTCTCTATCTCCCTCTCTCTCTCTCCCTCCCTCCTTATTTCACTCCACCAAATTTCTCACGCACGTCCACGCACGCACGAACGGACACACAGAACGCAGACTCTGTCCCTAAATCTCGGAATTAAT
>WURS02071829.1:5000-10410 GCA_011762765.2 Rhinocypha anisoptera | reverse complement strand
CCGATTCTCGGGCCCCTTTGGAGCCTGGGACCTCAAAGTCTCATCCAATTATTCTTTTCTCAAAAGGATTCTTTTTGAAAAGTTTCAGCTTTTTAGGTGCACGGGAAGTATACTAGATTTTTTGTGAAGACGGACAGACGGACAGACGGACAGAAACATGAGATTAATAGTAGGGCTTTTGCAGCAAAGCTGCCTCTCGCCCTGCTAAAAATTCTCCTATATATATTAATGAAAAGTATGGTCGTAGATTTCTATGTTCTATCATTTTTTGGTATTCTGCCACTCACGTTTTTGTACTATGAGAGTTACGCTACTTCCACTGTGCTTAACCGATTCGAATCTAACTTTAACTGTTGTGATTCGAATTCATCACCAATTCGAATCTAACATTCACTGTTGTTATTTGAATTTATTATCAATTCGAATCTAGCTTTCTGTGTTACGATTCGAATTTTATTCCGATTTGATTCGAATATTGTGCATAACTCTTCAGATTCTCATTCAATTTGATTCAAACCATTTCAATTCTCAATCGATTTTATTCGAATTTTTTGCACATTTCTTCAAGTTACAGTATTGTATCAAGTTTTGTTTCACTTAAAGTGTAAAATTTGAGGCAACACTGTATAGTAACTCGACTTTGACCTCTTTAGCGCCTGCCCTCTTGTAAAAATTAATTACTTAATAACATTAATTAATTAGATTTCAATTGTTTAGTGTTGTGTGTTGAGATTTGTGTGTTCGAAAATAAAACGAACAAGAGAAGTGTAGTGAATGAGGGATGTGTTTGTGGGAAGGTGTGTGGATCCCAATTGATATATTTTGAATCTTGCCAACTTGGATGTCCCTTAACACTGCGTTGCTCTTCATTCTTCTGGCGGGAATCGTAGTGTTGATCATCATACTGGCGTACTTGTTGTTCACTCGATGGCACCAGAGAACTCTACAAGGGCCGAACACTAGGGAAACCAGTTCGAGTATTTCTACCAGTGGAATTAGCTTTACCGTGACACAACGATTCCAACAACTGCGTGATTTTATCAACTCGATTCCACCATTCTCGCCCAGTGGACTTGCAATATGTTCCAATAAGTCGAAACACTGTGATACAAGTAAGTTGAGTTGTAAATATTTTTAAAAATAGAAAAATTTTTTAGCTAAAGATACAGTGGATTTTGAATGTGAGATAGTTTAATTTGAATAATGTGTAATGTACTTGTGATTTGGATTTAACAGACAGAAGTGAGATTGGGTTGAATTAGATAACGGAAAATGTGACAGCTAGAATGAATGTGCGAGAGAGAGAGGCAAAGAAAAAATGATAAAACAAGCATAAATTAGGGATCGCAAGAAAATCCAACCCTGTGTATTTTCATAGGAGAGTTTCTGGAAAGTTTCTATCAAAGTAACTGTTTTCTAAAAACTTTCTTTTAGGGTTGGTTTTTCTGCGATCCCTACATAAATTAAACTAAGACACTAGACACATCATCGTTGTTTTGAGTATTTTAACACTATTGTTTTGTTAAAAATCCAAACTTCAAAGTTCGAGACAATTAAGAATATTTTGTAGCTTTCAAATTTTTATACTCTATTCTACATAATCTAAACTTTCGAATAACATAAAGATTAGAGAATTCTTTCCACTAAGAATATTAGAGGCTAAACTTGGCATCACTCTTTCATATTTAAATAAAAACTTGGATTTTTTAAATTCCGATAAGTTTAGGATAGTTAGATGTATTTAGTTTAATCGTTAGGTTAGATGTCTTTAAGTTTGAACAGTTGATTCCAACCTGTCTCTCCCCTTTTATAAGGTGCAGTGCCAGCGGTAAAATCGCAAGTCCCAAAGCCACCATCCCTATGGCAACTACCCCCACTAGCCAAGCTCGAGCGGAGATGGGAAGCCCGAAAGACCTCCGCCTCGTTGGACATGGTGACACCGGTCAAGACAGACGACTTTTTGATGCGTCCCCGAATGTTGCCCAGTGCCATCCCGAGCCCAGAGCCCAGCAAAGACGACTTGACCCAGTCGATCGACGACTTCTCCACTCTCAAGTCGATGACCATGTCGATCGATCAGTCACAATTCACGTCCACGCCTACGCCATCTAGCTAAATCATTATCAGCATTATCATCATCATCAAGTACTCACATCAACACTCCACACTCATCACACCACCCAAATCGGCACTAGGAGAATGTGTACACCATCGTTTATTCCATGGTTTAGATCAGATCGATATATATAAATCTATATATGCCAATGAATATTTTACGCACATTGTCTGATTTTCTGGTTTTTGTTCTTATGATTTTCTGATTCAGATTCGCAATTCCAAGCCAGCGCATGCGCAAGTTTATCAATTTGTTTAGATTGCTCGAGTTGCTCAGATTTAAACAGTTCTTTCAGGATATTCTTGGAATAATTCCTAGTTAATTTTTTTTATAATTTCTATTCTCATTCTATCACTCTCTATAATTCTAACATTTGAACATGCAATTTATACCATGTAAATTAACTCTATCTCTGTAAGATGTAACGAGAGAAAAAACGATTGAAATGACATTTCCGTTATAAAAAATTTTTAAACACTATCATTTTATTTTATCTTGGAAAGTTTTTAATGAAATGAAATAAATGATTAATAGATAAAAGTGATATAAATAGCGATCTAAAGGTCCGCATTCATTTGTTCTCTTTAAAATTAACTCTGGAAATTCTAATTGAAATTAATTAATACAGATAGGTTTAATTAAATTAGAATATTGTCGAAGAAGATATTGTTGAGGTTGACTATCTCTTAAGTTCTAACAAAAGTTGACCCTTAAGGAAACAAATGTATATGGGTCAAAATCTAAGCTTGTTTTCCGGTCGCTTTGAGTCGTTTCTTCCTTGGCATGGGAATATAATGTTCCGGATGCTTGCTTTTGACGTGCGACCTCAGAGAAGACAAATCAATGAAGCAACAGAAGCACCAATTGCACACAAAAGGTCGTTCGCCAGTGTGCATTCGACGGTGCACAACAAGCCGATCGGCTTTGGCAAATCGTTTGCCACACATCATGCACTGAAAAGGTTTCTTCAGATTTGGCTCGAGACATACCCACTTTCCGGGATGTTTCGCTTTTACATGGGATCGTAAACTGTGATATGAAGTGCTCTTCCAGTCACAATATGAACAACAATGTTCTATTGAATCGGATGAGTCTTCTTGAGAATCATTGCTTTCTTCTAGCTTACATTCTAAATTATTAGAGTTTCTATCATCACATTGAACTGATGACCTTGATTGGTCATTAATGCACCGTTTAGCTTTGGTTTTCAAAGCTATTGACCGTTTTGACTGGTCAAGAATGTCACAATCTTCTTGTGAATGGTCTTGCGAGTGGTCATTATTAGAAGATCGTTTTCGTTTTCTGTCTTTGTTTTCTGTTCCATGTTTCAATTTTTCAACTCTAAGACTGTGTCGAGTGGCTACTCCTTTCTTTGGCGGTACATAATGTTCCGGATGTTTCGACTTTACGTGCCATTTTAATGTTGTCGAGTAAGACGCGCGATAAGAACAATAATTGCAGCTAAAGGGGAGTTCACCAGTGTGCGTTCTTTGGTGCGCTGTCAATGTTAACCTATTCTTAACGTTTTTTCCACAATCAGTGCACCGATAAGGCTTGTAAAAATTTGGTTTCTTGGGAATCCATTTACCCTTGTGATTTGACACAATGTGGCTTATTAAACGGCGGTATGAATCCCCACTCCAGTTACAGTAGGGACAAGAGTCCAGTATACTGGGTAACTTTTTTGGCTTATAGCCTACTTTTGCAATGTTAGAAGAATTGTAGCCTCTAGTCCTCGCTCTTGTTTTCTTTAATTTCAAATCTTTTATTTCGCAACCGTGTCGGGTAGCTATCTCCATCGTTGAAAGTACACAATGTTCGCGATGTTTTGACTTTACGTGCGTTGCCAAGTTAATCGGTAAAGCTCCGCGATACGAACAAAATTTGCAACTGTAAAATTTTTGCTCACTGCAAGTAAGAGTTTTTTGGTGCGTTGTAAATTCTGTAATGTCCTTAAAGTGTCTACCACAATCCGTACAATGATAAGACTTGGTAAGATGTGAAGGTTTTCCCACCCATTTGCCCGGATGTTTCCGCCAAAAGTGACATGATAAAGCACGGTACGTTTTGCCAGACCAGTCACAGTATTCGCATGGATGAAGCAAACGATCTTTACTTTTTTCAGCCTTACAAGCGTCTCCAGTGGACCCCAGTTGCCCAGGATGAATTATCATAACGTGAGATTTCAGGTTAGATTGGCGACTTGTGCGGAACGAACAAAGCTTGCAAGCAAAATGTTTCTCGTTAGCGTGTTTTTGTTTACGATTCCATTTGCCCGGGTGAGCAAATGTAACATGAGCTCGTAAACTTGAAAAAGCAGGGCCACGCCATTTGCAAAATTGACAGTGAAAATCTCCAATAGCCGAAGTGGTTGGCAATTGGCAATAGTCATATTGAGGAAGATCGTTTTCAATACAAATCACTTCTTCTTCTTGAGAAGATTGAACTGGATCATTACTTGAGTTCTCATCTTCTTCTTCTACTATGCAAACCACTTCTTCATCGCTTGACGACATGATGATTCCGTTAAATTGTTATATATCAGTTTTAATCTTGATATTATTTGTATGTTTGAAACAATATCTCACTTCAACAAGTCAATAAATCACAAGACAAATGAGAAGCCTTGTGTCTAGTTCAAACGACCAAAGTACAATTGGCCTCTAAACAAAAGATACGCAGTAAAATAAGGAAACAAAGAAGAACCTAAAACCATAGTAAGAGAAGGCGCGGATAATGGATTCAGACAAAAGAACCTACCTTTTATAATGCTCCTCTTTCTAACACCCGATCGATAAATAAATGCAATCACAGGCACATACACTTTAGAAGACTTTATAATAAATATATATAACAGCTATAATGAATAAATATATAGCATCCATATAGTTTGTGTCACGTTTGTTATGAATGGTTATATTGACTTGAAAACAACATCTGATTAAAAATTGAAAAATGTGATAATCAGATAACAGCAATTTTCAGATAAAATCTAAATTCTAGAAACTTTTTGATAGTCAATATCTCATCAATACACACCATTTTATAATATTTTTACAAAAACTGATCTAAGGCGGAAAAAAGTCTTAAATGGAATACTGTGTAATGAATATATAGCAACTATAATAAATATAACAGTTATAATGAATAAATATATAGCAGCTATATAGTTTAAATTGTGTCACGTTGGTTATGAATGGTGTATTACCTTAAAAACAAAAACGCATTCTTTTATTATCTTCTACTATATAACTAATTAATTAATTAATGCGCTTCTATTAGTTGTGACAAATT
>WURS02071818.1:0-10410 GCA_011762765.2 Rhinocypha anisoptera | reverse complement strand
GGAGAGGGGGGGAGGGGTGGAGAAAGGAATCGGAGGCGGGAGAAGAAAGACGGTGCTGCTGGTACTACCACCACTGCTTCTTCTTGAACCTTCCTTACAGGGAGAAATATCCCGTTTCTCACCCACATCCTCATTTGCAAGTTGGCAGCTCCGGAGAGGGGAAAGCGACGGAGGAGTAGTCGAGAGAGTACGTGGGGGTAGCAGCGAGGGAGGGAGGGAGGGCGAAAGGGAGGACGGGGTGGACGGGAAGATAGGAGAGGTGGGAATAGTGTAGCGAGCACACTTTTGCCCAGCGTCTGGCCTTAGGACGGGATGGGGGAATCTGAACAGATGCAGACGCTCATTGAAAGAGCAGCGAAAGCCGAAAGAGAGGGCGAAGGAAGGCGGAGAGCGTGAGAGAGGAGGAATTCTTCCTGGAGGAATGGAAGGAGATAAGGGGAGGACGGTGAGTACAGAGAAAGAGGGGAAGGGACTGATGCATGGAGGGAAATGGAGGAGATTGAGAGGGGGAGGGAGGGAGAAAGAGAGAGAGTCGGAGAGAAAAAGAAATTCGACGAAAGACCGGAATTTCTTTAAAGAAAAAGAGACGTGAATCTTTAAGGGGTCGTGAGGGGAGAGAACGGCTGCGAAAGGAGTTTTTAGAAAGAATTTCCACCGTCCCGCCTCCTCGCCTTTCCCCCGCTCGCCTCTCCTCTCCTCCTCCACCATCTCTGACATCCGGATAAAAATCACAATTCCGGGAAAGGAGTGGCTGTAAAAATACACAGGAGAGAAAACGGCGGATTTATCGTTTCAAAAAATTAATTGTTTCTCCGACGATCACTGATTCGTGGGGACGGCGAACCACAGCTTGCTCGTTGAACGATGGACATTCCCCGTTCGACCGTTTTGTTGTGAACTTCGGAGATTGGAGAACCGGACGGGAGCGGTACAGTGGCATATGAAAAGATTGGGGAGAGTGCAAAAGCCCCAGAACGTTTTGCCGACAATAGATTGGAGCGATGGTTATTTTTTTAAACTAGCATGACATTCATAGTCTTCGAGTCTGCATTTCCACGTAGTAATATTATCAAAACTTGGGTGATCAATGTGCTCATCTTCGGAAAGTCCTAATTTTTATTTAAACCAACTTGCAGGCACAAAAATTCTTGATCTCGTAACCCAGAACCAATCGAAATTGCAATGTATCTCCTTGCCGAAGTCCATTTTATATTACAAAATTTGACGACTTTCATCTGGAGAACAGCATATAGCCTGACACAAGACGATGCTTCAACCTAGTTAATCCAGAAATTTATCCTTACGACTACATGTCAAGAAAGTGAACTGTGAAAGATTTTAAATGCATTGGACCACGTTTAGCGGAGAAAAGGCATTGAGATAAATCAGTGTCCCTCAAAGTTTTCTTTAAACGAAGACCATAAATATGGGCAGCTTCGACATTTCAATTTGTTTCAATGGTTTTTATTTCTAAATTTACAGCAAACTAAATAAAATATCTAGTATATAAGAAGCTCACTGAAGAGTACAGCAAATAAACCCAGTCATTAGGAACAGAACAAAAATTCGGATAGAATCTTACGGCGTAGTATATGGAGATCCGTTGAACATTGCTCTCCAATTAAAGACGCTGTTATATAGCTACGGTGACGAATTTATGCTATTTCGCCGACCATGAATGACACTGTGCTGAGATGTTGAACTCACACTGAGTAAATCTAATGTTATGAAGAATGGTGAAGACTTGTAGTGAGGAGTATGTTGTTGACCTTCAAATAAAGATGACCCTATAATATTTCATGGGTAGTAATTAGGGCTTTAATAAGATATATAGATAACTAAATCGAGAGAGCAACTGGATTTCACAAAGAAGAATCGATTTACTCAGTTTAATTACGGAAGTGAATTGATATTAATATGAATTAACATTTGATCCAGATTTCATTAATTTCATTATGTTTGATTAATGTTATTATCATAATGAATTCTGGATTATTAATCCATAATTCATTATGATAACGCGGTAGTAAGAGAAATGTAATTCCAGTCCAAAAATACAAACATAAAACTAACAAAAACATAAAAACTGTCCGAACATAAAAACAAAAAGCATAAAAATATATTTAATGATCAAAAAATTAATAACCGAATCTGAATGCCATTAAGTAACTGAACAAAATCAAAAATTAAAACTATCCTTATTACTATATAAGGCAAAAATAGTACAATGTTAAACAACAGTGAAACCATAATACGATTAAACTTCTATCTAGTGTAAACGTAGAGTAACAATTCCATTATCTGCGCTAATAAAGTCAACAACTGTCTTTAAAATTTGAACTCCACATAGTATGTCATATTATAGCTAAAATTGCTTTAAAAATCATTAAATGAACGTAATCATTTGAACCTTTTCTTTTGATTTTTTACGACTAGATTTTTCTCAATGAATTTTTATTTCACTACTGGTCATTGACTTAATAAAGACATTATTTCATAAATTTTTAACTATGTACTTAAGAGAAAATAAAAAATTGCGTAGGTATATTATGGGAAGAAATTTTCGTACGTCCGTAAATGTATATTTGAGAAGAAAAATCCTTGATAATCCTTCGATAACTACTACAAATTCAAATATAAGAACGGAACTTACTAATGGAAGAAGTGGAAAGGGAATAAGGTATATTACAGTAATGAAAGTGAATGAAACTGCTGAATTCTCTCACAAATTCGAGTGAACCTGTCACCTAAAAAAAGTAAAACATTTAAAAAATGATTGTGCTTAGTTTCCTAACTCTAAGGGTGTCTATAGGAATATTCGCCGGCGATATCTTGCTGAGGGATGACAGCGAAATACATCAATTTGGCCATGCCCCTTTTATTTGAGCTGGCACTCGGATACACAGAGAATTAGCAAGTGTGGATGGTGTGGAAAACGGGACGGGATCATCGCGCTGAGTTGGCTCTCCTCGGGAGAGAGAACGGCAACTGGATATGGGAGCGGTATCCATGTGACTCAAGTCGCAGCAGTTGTCGCTGAGCAGACCGCCGTGAGGAGGGAGTGGGTGCTCACGACGCGACGCTCGGACTCGTGAATGATTCAAAGAGCCGCATCGTCCGTGAAGGGCGAGAGGATTACGGCAAACGTGAGGGTGAGGGCAAGGAAAATAATCGATCACGTGGTGGTGGGGTCCCCGAGGGAAAAAAATGAAGACCCGTTCACAGAGAAAACGAAAATTTTGCTTTGGGTTATGTTTCGGTCTCCTGTGATCGTTTCTCTCGAATTCGCAGAAGGCTATTTTAGGATTTGACGCCGAAATGTTTTCGAAAATGAATACGGACCAATAACACGCTTGTTGTAGGGATCTAATTTTCTTCAATCTTTCAGCCAGTAATCGAAAATTATTCATCAAGGATAATATAAATCTACCAAAGCGAATGAGAACCTCTATTAAGTGAAGGCGTTAACGTTACGTGGAGGGATTATGAAAGTCACCTATCTTCGTTAACTGGTGAACTGCTATCATAATCTCCCAATATGTATATAATTAATAAATTATGGTTATTAAAGACGATGAATAAAATGTTAAATACTCTTAAGTTTAGCAATAAATACTATTCCCCGAATCAGGCGTGATGTGGTGAAAGATATTCATAGTGAGAATAAAAACAGTACTTTTCTGTCGAAAAGTGCTGTTTTTATTCTGTTTTAGCAATGAAAACTTAATCAGTCATTTCAGTGTAACTTTTTGAGTAAAACTATTTTACGGAAAAAATGATCCGAATTCGCAATTTCCCATTTTTTTCCGTAAAGAAACATAAGGAACCATACTATTATACTCCGAATGAAATAATGATATGACATGGTACGATCTATTAAGAGTATTAAGGAATCTAAATCGAAACGTAAAGTCATAATTTCACGGTAATTCACTAACAGTAACGGTATGAATTCCCACTTAAAAGCACATTGAAATTCACTGTGACCTATCTCCAATATTCCCCCGTCTGTCGTCTACTAAAAAATTATTCATTAGGACATTTTGAGTAATAACGTTGTTAACTATTTTTATCGTTGTAAATTAAAGAAAATTAAAATTACCATTTAGTTATTTACACTATTAATTATTTTAATGTACTGTAGACTAGATAAGACTTAAATTTAACCAATTGCGGTTAAGCATTTAAAATTATGTTTGTCATCTAAATAAGATGACATATTTACAAGCAAACTCAAATAAGAGCAATGAGAAAAAATTCCTGTAAATAGTCCTAAACCAGGAAAAAATCTGTAATGGGTACAAAAAAAAATGGCCTTGGTATCGAACTTATTTGGAAAAATTATTTCTGCAATGATACAATTTTAAGTCATGTACTTATCAAGTCATGACGCTAATGTTCATTTAACATTTATATTACAGAATATTACAATTTTATTTGTTTAAAATTCGAGGGGTAATTATTTTGAAAAAATATATAAATATTATAAACGACTGACTACGAAATATAAATATATTTCTTCACTTAAGACCCGAAGGGTTTGTTCATATGTCATTACACTTAATGAAATTAATTATCGAAGTCTTGAATTCAAAAGTGATGAAATGAATGAATCCACGGGAAAAATAATTGTACTCGGGAGAGTAAAGAACAAGATTGGGAAATGTAGATAAGGGGATTTGGATGCGAGCGTAGAAATGAATGTTCCTCCCACGTTTGACTCCGCAGTCCGTGACGACGAATGACGTATCGACAAAGGAAGACGGGCGACGAGTCAAAGAGGAGATCACGTCACCGTTATAAAGGAATGAAAAATAATGAATAGGTCGATGAGATCAGATAGTTTTACGAGAATCTCCCAGGTAACTCTATACGTGACGTCACGCGGTCAAAAGTTTCCTTTTTTTGTTTGCGAGTATAATTTATTTTTAGAGTTTGTGCTTCTGACTCTGCGGAGTTTCAATCACTTTTACGATGCAAAATGGTGTCTATACATTTTTTTGAGGCAGACTGAAGAGCGGGCTGGCTGGATAGAAATAAAAGGGGTGGGGAAGGGAAGGATCTAATTTGGAGGAAGAGATGGGAAGAATTTCAAGTGAGAGATATACTGGATCGACTTTCTATACTTGGCGTGTGAGCGATTTCCTGAGGCCATGATTAAGCTTGCTCATTCCGTTTATGTCTCTTTGTCTCCGCGAGAGATATGCCAATGTAGCTTTGTTAGAAGAGAAATTCTTTCTCTCTCTCTCTCTCTATATATATATATATATACCCAGCTATTTATTACCTCTCAGTTGGGAATAAATTACTGATAAAAGCACATTCATAGATTTCTGCACTACAACATTATAATGAAAAGTATTCATCTAAAGAGTCGAAAAACCAATTTATAGGGTAAATATTTCTAGGGAGTGGTGATAAAGAGATGACAGACCACCTATAGGCCCAAGATATATGATACGGTGAACACCTGACTATTTATAGTTATTTTATTGCATACTTATAAAAATTCTCATTGAACTCTTCATTTAAATATTTAATTTCAATATCAAATTATTTAACCACAACAATGACTGTGACCCTCCAACGGGAAAAGAAATATCACCATATTCACATTAATGTATTAAGTCTTTTTTACTTTATATTCCATCATTAAAGCATCCCCCTACGGGACTGAAAGCTAAATATTTGGGACCAGGAAGGGGAAAGATCATCTCAATTTTATTAACGGTATAGATACTACGCCTGTAATGCAGTTAATATGTAATTATTACATGTTAAATACGATTTACAAAAATTTAAATGGGTAAGGAGTTAATGTTATGTCCTAAATAGTCAGACAAATAATGTCTCTATAACTGTTGCGATAGGAAAAAGATCATAACTGAAAAATTTATACCGCAATCGACCATGGATAAATAAAAAGTGTTTGTGGCCTTGCGAATTCTTTTTAAACTCTTCCTCGTATATTTACTAAACTGTACCCAAATAGTACAAAGGACTTATGATAGTGTGGATTTTTGTTGTACCAGAATAATGTCACACATGACATTTTTTTCTCTTGTAACACGCCATTTAAGACCTGGATCACAACTCTTACATGTCTTACAGTACTAAAGAGAGATTTACTTTCAGATTTAACGTCGAATTACCGTACAAGTTCTCTTTAGTAACAAATGGTAACAGTTGTGATGTTTTAAATCAGCCAAGCTTATTCAAGAAAACCTTGACCCTTATCTACTTAAAGTAGTTTTTTTTCTATCTCATTGGGTAATACGTAAGGAAACCCACCTTGAGAAAACTATAGTGGGAACTTCAGAAAATAATCAAGAATGAACTAATGAATTAAAAAAACAAACATGTTGCGAAAAGTATTTTCTATCGTGGGCGAGCAAAGTCATTTGACCGAAACTATAAATGTAATGAGTTATTACGCTTTTGCTTGTAACAAACGGCGAGAGGCTATTTATCGGCCTGCGGCAGTCAAGTGGGTTAAGGAAACCTAATACGGAACTGCGACCTACGTCAATGCGATTAAGCCTTTCCTCCGTGAATTTTCCGATCAGATAGGCTTTCGGGTGTTTTAAGACCGGTGTGCGCCCGTGATTACAATGGACGAATCCACAACGAAGCCAGATAAAATCTTTAATTGAGAGGGATCCTTCTTTTAATATCGCACAATCCATTGTAACGGAGCCGAAGCAGGGTATAGGCCAGCGACCAGCGATAGGGAGGGAGAGAGCACTTGAGTGCCGGGGCGACGAAGAAAGTGGGACTAGGAAACCCCACCGCATATAACAAATGGGCCGCCAAGGGGAAGTAAGGTCGTGGGAAAATATTTCAGGCGATGCCCGCATAAGATTTACGTGCCAGAAACGCGTACGCAACGGGACGAAGCTGCTCCAATTGGCTCATTTTGCGGGTTAACCTCCGTCCCCTCCCACTCTCCGTTCACCTGCCAAGTACCCATACTCGCCTAAAACAGAAATAATGAAGGGCATCCATTTTCGCCTCTTTTTCAAAAGCCCCCTCCTTTAATTTGCATAACTCTGGGTTTCATCAACTTCTCACCACAATCTGTGACGATTTCTTATTTTCCATCCTCCCATCTTAGGAGCAAAATGAAAGGAATTATGAGACGCAGTTAAGAGCCTTTGTCACATTTTTTTTTCTTCAAAGAAACATACAAGAGAGAAGTCACAATGATATCAATCAGTAAATAAAGGAATATGGAAATACTAAATAAATATACCTTAAACCTTTATTTTGGCCTTGAACTCTTTATTTACACGGAAATTTAGGTCATGACTTGAGTTTTTTTGGCAAAGATAATTGAATCTTTTACGGGTTACTTGTGACATGTTCACCCTTTCGAGAAACTCTATCTTCCTTGCGCACGTGCTGTGAGCGCGGCTGCGGGTATGTATACTGCCTAGGCAGTGGATTTCGTATTGCTCGAATGTGGTTTACTTAACGTATAAGAGTGGCCCCATTATCTGTAAATATAGGACTACAATTTTCACCGTAGATACCCGTGTATTCTTTGAGTGATTAAAAAACCTCAAAATGCGGACCTCCTTTGAGTCCCGTGGGGTTAATATTTAAATTATACAGTAATGGCAATATTTGGATATAACAGGGTACTGCAGGGTTCACTCACAATATGTTATGAAAAAATTTATGCAGAAATTTTTAGAATTGAATTTTAAAATTGAATTAAGCAAAAACTATTTGTGCTTGGAATATAACTATACACATCTCTGTGTATAAAAGTAAAGAATGGCTTTCCAACATTTTTATTGAATTTCTCAAATCAGAATTCGTGTGTAAATATACTTAAATTTTAAATTGTTTTTACAAGGAATTAGTAGAATATTTTAATATACATTTATATTTTAATACACAATATATAAATATCACTTTTTAAACTGCGGCTAATATAAAGTTATTTTAGTCAAAAATGTTGAATATTCATTTTCATATAGACCACATTTGCAATCACAGTAGTTTATTAACTTTAGTTTACGGCCATAATTTTAAATCCATGAATAATGTTTCACATATATACGTCATTCTAAGAGAAAGAGGTAAGGAATGCAATGATGCAATTTTCACAATCCAGTGGTGAGATACATGGACCCGTAAGGTTATGTTCATTATTAAAATCTTCTGTTAAGTTAATACAGGATATGACATTCATATATGAGATTGTAGTTTCATAGTACAAAAAAATTATGAACTACCAAACAATGAATCAATAAACGTGAACATGACATATGTTAACAAGGCATATGTGAACATGATATAAGTGGCCCTTGTCTTAAATATAAGTTCCAATCCATACCTGCCCTCATAATTCTAGCGATCACGAATACTTGTAACGAATTAAATATTTCATAGAAATTCTGTTCTTAAATGTTAAAACAGAAAAATGTTTATAATTGAATTTTAGTATATAAATACATAAAAATTTAAATATCAGATAGACAAGGTTATTAATAGTCTGTATCCTCTATTACCTGATGTTTTGGAAGATAACTTCGATTGGGATCTGTATGTCAGGTGACGCAGTCACGAAAGAATCCAACACCTTGAGTGGTTTTCACAGAAAGAAGAATTTCCCAAAAAACAGAAACTACTCAACACTTCACAATCCAAAAAAAGTAGATATCAACGTATCCAGCAACCTAAGGATAGGAGAGTGAGAAATAAATTTAAAAAAAAATGAAACAGCGATTTTAAATAAAAATGTTTCCAATTTATTATACCCATCACCTATGGATATCAGGTTTTAAGCGACTGCTTTGTGTCTGGAGGAAATTGAAACCCTTTTCCCTCTGAGAAGGCTAGTTTCCGCTCGCACTGCATTTCCGCGGACGTGGAAACCAAACCTAACGATAGCGGTAACTGGGAAAGAGGCCAATTCGCCCAATCCGAGCGACTTTGACCCGCTCCTCGTGGTCGCGATTGTCTCTTCCATTGTACATTTCTATTCGCGGACGCTTTATATCGCACTCCTCCCCATTCTGGCTTAAAGTCATCCACTCATTCATTCCAAATTTCTTATTCATGGATACCGTCCTGTAGAAATTTTTATCGGAAAGTATTTTAGAAATTATACCACAAGGATTTACTTCCTATCATGTTCCTGTTTGTTAAGTGAATGCGCATGACATTACAATCATTCGTACAAAATTAAACTTGTTTTATATAGAATTAGCAAGATAGAGTGTTTCGAATGAGATATTATATATATCCATCGAAGAAAAACGCTTAATAGGGGAAAGAAAGTTAAAATAACAAACATTTTTATGGCTGAGCACACCGTGGGACCGCGGATTACCCTTTTCCCTCAGAAAATGCAGGTTTCCGCTCGTACTACTTATACGCCTACGTGGAAACCAAGCGAAACGAAATCGGTACCTAGGGAAGAGGACAAGACGCTGGTGCTAGCGACATTGCCTCCCGCTCCCCGACGTCGAGAATGTCTCATTCCTTTTCCCTTTCTTTCGGCGCACGTTTCTTTTTCCCAATCTCTCTTCCACTCCGGCTCAATTTCATTAACTCATTTATTACGAAATTCGAAATTTGTATTTCGAGGGAGCCTCTCTGACGATCTGTTTCCTCCGTGACTGAACGATTCTTACATTTTGCTGCGCTAATCCCAACTTATAATTTTCAACATCTCAACTGGACAATAAATACAGCGCATTCAATGTTCATTTGTATTTTGTTACATGCACTCACTACAGTGATGCCTAAAAAGAAGTAAAATATCAACATTACCCTAATATCTTCCCCCTTTATAAACGCGATATATAGATTATCTAACGAAATATTCCTTAAAGGGGTTGAAAATATATGCTTTTAAATATATCTGAAAGAAAATTAGAGGAAAAAAACTTGACGAGCCTCGGATTGGATCTCCCCGATACCCGACTCCCTAATGACCCGAACGCTTTATCCACTTGGCCACGACGACATCTCAGACCGTGTTATTCACTCGTATGTTTCATTTTCCTGCTCTCCTGTGTTTCGCATACACTCGGGAGTTTCATCGAAATTTTTCGATTGTGATTTCGGAGTGAACACTTTTACTGCCGAGTCGAACGGCACATGATATAATAACTTTCCTTCGCGCCTTCATCGATACTTAGTCTGGATATATGCCTCGACTTCAAATTTGACACTAATTACTCGAGGGTCATCCTCACAAACATTTTTCATGGGTAATTTCATTCTTTATAAACAATTTTTTTAGAGAAATTCTTTTTCATGGATACTTTCTGAAGGAATTTTTTCACTGAAAGTATTTTAGAAATTATCCCACGCGGATATACTTTGTTGAATGAAAAAGCTTACAGCCATTTGTACAAAATGCGTCATTTGCATATAGAATTGAAAAGGTAG
>WURS02071807.1:0-10410 GCA_011762765.2 Rhinocypha anisoptera | reverse complement strand
TTGTAATTTCTAACATTTCTTTGTTTTAATCATGATTATTATCCATCGTTCGCTTTCACATTACTTAGTATCGCTTACTGGAAAGTAGTAATTCCTCATTTGGTTTTTACTAAGCTATTAATTATGCCATGAGTTATGTTCTATCAAACACTATAAGGGGTAACTATAAAAACCTCCAAAAGGATCATCATATAATATATAAGAAAGCCACTGTTATTTGCAAATACAAAGAACATGAAGTAGTACAATGAAATATCCTTATTGTGGTTGGAAGCATTCACTGTATTTATAATGACACGCTCCTTTAAGTTTTATGATACGATAATTACTAAACCACTAAGATTCACCTGATACTGTGAATGCTAGAACGATATTCAAACTGAAACTTACATTCACTCATTAGAAAACCAGAAAGTGATAAATTACTTACGGAGTTGCATGCAATTATTATTTTTTTCACTACCTCTTAGAACACACTTACATAATCGATGACTGGCATAAAATTATTCATTGCAAACATTTGTTCAAACCCTGTTATTAACAATTGGGTATTTATAGATCCTTTAAACCACTTCCTTTCGTTTACTAAATTATAAACGATGGTACTAATCACTCTATTTGAAAATTATAATGTGAAATATATAACAAAGACAAACTATAGTGTTTGGCATGCAAATTACTGTCTAAGCTTTATTTATATAATGCACGCTACACACTTGTAAGCAGTATTTCAATTACTTTTGATGTATGTAACCAGTCACCATAGTATAACCTTCTGAATAAACTGCCACATAGTAAAATTCCTGATCAGTGATTTGGGATTATGAACTTATTGATACACTATTTGATACACAAATGAACATTTTAACTGCAATAAGTTATCACACAGTAATTACATAGCACTGCACAAAAGAAAAAATAATTAGGTTGAGTGTGTGGCAAGCATGGAAGATGGCTCATGGCAATATACCAGAAATAGTGTGGACACAGATAGAGATCAACATATTCTTGTGGATCACAACTGAATAAGAAAAGATAGCACCGTTGAAACAAAATTTAGAAAGTGAAAAGTATCCAACAACCACCAACATTTCATAGTGATGAAGCGAATCCAGGTTGTTTTTAATCGTGAAAACGAAGGACTGGAAATGATCCAAGATTGTCGCACACACTGGCATCATGGGCTGTAAAAGTGATACTTTCTGTGGGGAGAATATAATACCGATTTTTTAAATAATTACATACATAAATTATTTACTTTAAGAGAATTATTTACTTTACTGTATTCGTGGTTACAATATCCAATTGTGACATCATGTCGGTTATTTTGCCAATCTCTGAAACACTTTTGATGTCTTTCGTCTTCATGCTTTCTAAGGAAATCATACATATACCTTAGTAAATAAGTAAACATAGGATGAATGGTTCAACTACGTGAATAACAGGCACTTCAGTTAAAATTTGTTGAATTAAATTGCTTTGTGAAAAGCTGTTTCAATTATTTTAACTATACACAGAAATAAAAACTGCTAGATCCAAAGTAAAACCTGCCTAGTGAATATTTCAGTATGTTTAATCCATTTTTCTTGGCAATTTGACATTCATATAAGTATATTTACTATAACTTTAAATCGAATAAATGGAGAGTTTCCGTATTTTTAACAAAACTATTCCGTGTGTTCATTGCGAGCGTATTACGCAAACCAAATTCTTTACTCATTTTTCATGATTACTTCCCACTTTTCCCGGCATAATAAGTCAGAACTGACGCTGAACGCAGTCTCGTAAAGGAAGAATACGTTTGGCAACATTTCCTTTTCTTCACTCCATGCAGCCGAGTGGGAGTGGCGTTTTTGAATATGAATTTGAAAGAGCAGTGAAACCAGTACTCCTTGGAGTGGCGCTGCATCTCTTCACTGTAGTGACGTTCTAGAATACGGCCCTTACACTTTGTTCAATCAATCTGTAAGCGGACGTGGACAGTGGACACCATATTTTCATGGGGAGCGGACTTAGCGTGGTATTCACTCGAATGTGTAGGCAAACCCACAAAACCTACGCCAGGCCACCGGAAGATCAATAGTGATATACGCAGATTTAGAAGAAGAATTTTATCAATATAGGGTGAGCAATATGGAAACATTTTAAATAAAATATGATGAGATATAAACACTGGGGATCATTTTTTCAATAACACTGGATCACCCGGCTTATTTTTTGTGTTAATTCAAGTCTGGTTTGGCTCTTCAGACCGAGAGGAAGGGTATACAAGGATTGGGATGGAAGGGTAGGAGGAAGTCTAGGCTCACAAGAACGTTTTAAAAATATGTTTCAACTAGTGGAACTACATCATCATCCAATTTGGCTTCATTATATAAACTCCGCTTTGGACTCAGGTCACATCTGATTGACTGTTGCTCGCGTCCTTCTCCTCTCTCTCTCTTTATTTTCTGGAGCACTGTTTTTCACGATTGGCCGAGGGCGTATCCTCCATCACGATTTAAGTTTTTTCTTTCAAGTCGTATTTCTATCGCTTCCATTGTCAGACGGTCGCAGTAGCCGTTTGCTCTGCAAATTAATTAATTAATTTATTTATTTAGAATATAATCTTGCAGTTGGCTACAAGCCAGGTTTCAAGTATAGAATATGAGTGAAACCAATGAACAATTATAATGAAATACTGCTATACATATTTTCACAATTAGTTATATAGCAGTAGAATACAAAAATAAAATTTAAATAAAAAGCACACTCTCAAATACATATTTAAAATTTACATTGGCCAACCTCTTCTTAAAACATTTAACATATTTACAACCCTTGTTTAAAAAGTGATAGGTTTTTAGGGAAAGGTTTGAAGAATTTTTCAGGTAACCTGTTCTAATTTAGCTTCGTCAAAGAGAATACGATGGTCCTCTGTGATGTTGTGCTTCACAATGGCCGATTTTTCGTGATGACTGAGTCTAAGGCATTTCCTGCGCTCCTCAATTCGGGTTTCTATCGTTCGACTCATTTCTCCAAATGGACATGCTTCCCCGCACTCACACGGAATGTGATAACTCAGAGTCTCGAATCCTGGACGGTCCTTCACTCGGACCAAACAGCTTTTCAATTTCCCCGGTGGTATGCGGATGGCATCTATTTTGCGATCCCTCAATGTGTTTTAATCAATGCTCTTCGAACTTTCGGTGCGCTGAGACAACAGCTGTTCCATTGCTTTCTAAAGGGTGGTCTCCCGTAATGACCCCGGATCGGTTTTTAAAGAGGGCGAATTGCCCTCTCGTACAAGACGCAGACGACGCTAATGAACGGGAGGGTTAGGGAGAAGGGTGCCCCGCGGTGACTCGTTTATGGTGGTCGCCGCCGCGGGACGCGATAGTCGACTGTCTTCGGACGACCGGCGGCCATTCGCCGACCACGCTCGCCCTCGGTGGATTTAAACACTTCATCGTCCCGGGCGACCGCCTCTCAACTGTATTTTAATGATGCTCCCCTCTTCCTCACGGGCGGTGATTTTCTCTGGCTCTTATTGCGGGTCGGAGTGGTCCACCAACGAAATGAATGGTTATTTTGTGCTGGTGACGCGCGCGCTAACCGAGTCATTTACTTAAACACACCACCGCCCGAGGGGGATCGTCTCCTCGAGCGTCCCACCCCTTTTGGGGGAGTGGAGATCCCATTCTTTTTCCATGACCTCAGAGACCGGCCTTTTTCTCTCTCCCCAGCGCGTCGACAGATGACGATCGAGAGCGCACGCTCGGTGGAGTCGTGGGTACCGATCGTCCACCCCAGGAATGTCTTGTCACGATTTGCGACTGATGATGAAATAAATGCTCTCCGAAATGCCCCTTTATGCGTGGGCGGCTATCGTTCCTTCTGCGTCTGCGCCAAATACGGAAAGACGGACGCAGAAGGCATTGCGGAGCTGAAGAATGGACGGTCCAATGAAAAGTTATTTACTAAAATTGTGAGGAGGACGTTAAAAAGTTTTGAGCTCTTGAGGAGACAAACAGAGTAATATTTTACGTGATCCGTCATGCATTTGTTCCTTGTCTTTATTTTTGTCTGACATCAAAGCGCCAAAGATTGCAGCACATCGTCGAATTTTACTTTACGTAGTCCACAAGTGATCGGGTTCGTCTGCTTTCGAATCTCCTGCATCGGCCGGAACGGGCGAATGAAGGAGAGTGACTTGCCTAGAGAGGTCACGGGTGCAGGCGAGTCGGCGTTCGAGCACGGCGCACGAAGTGAGGCGGTGTGGGCTGCACGCGTGGTCGTAAAATTGGCCCATCGACGCTCAATAAAGGGTCATTTCCCCGAGGGGTCATTGGACAGAAGGATTAATTCAAAAGATGGAAGGAGGTTACTAATATTTTTAAAAAAATCATCAAACATTCGATGAAATTAGGTCAACATTTTCCTTTATTTCGTCTGTGGTTTTCACTGCAACTGTTCTTACACATAGTCGAGGTCATACATTTTTATAAGCCTTCTTATCCCTATTTAGATAATTTGATGATCCACTGTTATTTTCCCCTCCTACATTCCTTTGCTTGAGATGAATGACATTGGCTGGGAAACGATAGTCTAACGCCAGCTTACCCACCAATCTACGATAGCACATCTTTTGTTGAAGCCACTCAAATTATTATTTGTTTCACTGTTCACCATAACATTAGCTCTTTGAATAAAATCATGTCTTTCCCTATAAAAATTATTTATTATTTTGATTGGTCCAAGTGTATTATTGATGAAGTGAAAAAATATAGCATTCAATCAGTAATTCATGGCGAAATGAATTCGCAACTTTCCACCGAATGAAATGTATTTTCGACCACCCACCCAACCTACACATCCATCCTTTGCCATCTCCTCACTCCTCGAACACCACCCCACACCTCTTGTTTTCCGTACCCCCCCCCATTTCTTGCCTACCCCTCCCCCCCCATTCCCTCTGCCCTCACGTATATATGTATTCAAGGGGGGCCCCGGCTATCATTATGTATCTGAGGGTGACACCAAAACCCTGGGTCAAAATACATTTTATTCACTGGAAAGTTGCAATTTCATTTCGCCATGAATCTTTTGTTATTCCACAACATCACGCCTGAATCTTCCTCACTTATTTATCATGATGTTCTCCTTTATAATTTAAGAAAATTCTATTAAGCATTAAAGTGCTTTATTGAAGTATTAATACCCACAAATTCATAATACACGGCATATATAACGCCTAGTAAAATATTTGAAATATTAAAAAAAATGTCATGAAGAGTATCGAGAACGGTAGTGCGTATGAATCAATATCTCAAATTACTGGTCCAGGCTGTTTCATTGTTAGTATCTATGTGATTGATTTCCATTTAAATATATTATCTATGGTACTGAATAGAAAGTAATGAAGTATGCGGTCCTGTCGGCGCTCGATATATGGATTCTATTGCGTAGACTGTTAAATAATTTTGATGTCACAAAGATAATAATGGAAGAGCACGTGTATATTTTAAATCGTTCGTCAATCGAGTATCCCGAAACCTATTTCATTATTAAACTGAGCATAAATCATTCGATAATTCATTTCAAAAGGAATTATAAGATAATAAGAACTCTCATTCATGGAGTTAATTCTGTTTAGGGTAAGTTTTTTCCAAAGGCAGCGAATGAACTGATGGAAGGTACAGCTTAGATGACAATTGCTCTTAATATTATAAATCATTGACATAATTTGTGTATTCTGATAATTAGCATTATTTTTTATATATTAGATATTTATTTTAGTCATTTCCTAGCTCTATTGATGGCGAAGTCGTTAAGTATCTTAGTTTCTTCCCAAAAGACATTGAGCCTACATTACAATGGCATTAAGCACCACGCTATGGTGGCTTTCCCTTAAAGAGCACGTCCTGATGGGCGATTATTTCCACTCTTTTTGCACATGCCTTTTTTTTGACGAGTGATATACACTCGTCTTTTAGTGAGAAATAACTTCTCGGAGTTTTAATTTCGTAACTTCTATTCTGATTTGATGCATAAATCCTTATTTCAACTTTATAATAGGCGTGACCTAAAGATATCATTGTAGAAGATCTCGCGAAGTATGACAGTTAAGAAGTTTAAGGTCCAATTGTATTCAGCTTAGGATGTATCGTAGGAAGAATACTTAGCAAAATCCACAGAAATGACATTTATTGAGTCAAAATATTTCACTACACAGTTTCACACTAAGTACAAGTAGTTCTGGTTACTCTACTACGTAGTGGAACTGGTTAACTCAATAAATATTATTTATTTGCAGTATAAAAATTGCCATAGAACATTGCCTCTATGATGAGCAATAATTAGCTACCATCAGTATTACTAAAATTTTTACAATTGGATATTTCTTCTATGGCGTGTTACTCCCTAATAGTTACGTTGTTTTTCACGCAGAGCTTGTTTGCAGTAATAGTACTAAGTGCTAGTACTAGTCTAATAAGAGTAATAATACTATTTGATTTATTACCTGGCCTTCTTATCACTCTTTTAGTGTCCTCAAAAAATATTCATTGACGAAGGGTATTATTGCCGTAGAAACGAAAATAATTACATAGTTATTGATTTAATGGTGCTCCTAAAATTCTAAATTATTCTTGGCTTTCGCATGTCCCTAGAGAGATTGGCGTGTAAAACATTTCGCTCCCTGGGTCGCGTTTAAACCCCCTCCCCCCGCCCCCGAGAGGGATGACTGCGTGTGTGTGCGACCCCCACCTTCGATCCCCCTTCGTATTACGGCAAGTCGTGAAAGAGCGACTAGACATTACGCATGCGTTAGGAATGACGTAAACTCCGGAACCTCCAGCGCCAGTCACTGAGCTGGTCCTCCGCGGAATTCGGGGAATATGATCGGTTTTATGTACGTACACTGGAAGGAGACATTCAAATGTTGAGAAACCGTTTGGTGAGATCGTCGCCCGGGCCTTTATTACTCACGCCGACGAATTTCTGTGTCAGAATTCCTCGGACGGCGAGAGAGAGAGAGAGAGAGCGCGCCTTCAGATGACCGAGTCCATTAACCCCCGCCCCGCGCACACGAGAGAAGTCCTCTTTAATTTGCATGATTATTATTGGGGAGGGGAGCCTCGTATTATTTATTTCTCGAGAAATGTTCGCTGTCCAGCGCGGTCACTGTGGCCCCTCCTACGCGAGGCGTTTAGTGCGCGGCATTAATTTCCACGGCCGTCCGTTTATCGCGCTGCCAGCGGGGTCGTCGGGTGACGGGTGGGAAATTTGCATCCCTGGGTTAATAACTCTTAATTGCTGCGTTTGCTGCTTATATTCGCGTACGTGTCCTGGAAGGATGCCCCATCATCATCGCCATCATCATGGTACGTGCAAGGGTGCCAACAGTCCGGCGAAGAAAGTCGCTTCCTTAATGTTAGCGCTCGGGATTAAGAGCGTTTTACAAGCGATTTCAACTGACGTCATGTTGAGGATCTAAGTGGAATTTAAAAGGTCTCTTAAAGGACACCAGACTTTTGACCACAGGAGATTATTGTTTTTGTTTAATCCTTGAATCCAAATTTTATTACATTGTGACGAATTTATCTGCTGAATATGTTATCGAACCCGAAAAGAAATAGCAAACAGTCTTTTGAAGGTCCATTATAATGTCTCGTGCCCACATGATTCCAATATATAACGCTGAATACGCCATAGAACTCGTTCTGTGGTAGCGGGTGCGGGCTTTTTGAGGAAGATAATATTTTGTTATTACGAAATCATTAAGCCTGCATGAAGGACAACTATGATAAATGTGACATGTAATCTCTTTACGTCTACGTAATACACTGCAAGACACCGCAAGGGCGTGAGTCATCACAATGAATGCATTCCCACACGCATATATTAGATATAATTCACTTACAAGGAAAAATTTCAATGACGAAATGAAATATATAACATGCGGGAACAAAATCAATTTACATTTAATTTTTTAAAACGTGGAATATAATATGCATTTATACTATGCATGCACTAGCTAGCCTAACAATTATCTTCAAGTCTGTGATCATATTTATTTTGATCTCTAAATGCACGAAGAAAAAATGACATTTTATATCTATCTGTTCGACAGTCAATCTCTCTGATTTTATGTACGTGATCTGATCTACCGTAGAATCTCGGGGCTTGTAATATAATTTTTGACTTCTTCTCTAAATTGATCTTCATTAAATCTGAAAAATAAATTTAAAATGTATTTCAATCTTTGCTCAGCAAGTGGTTCCGAATTTAATTTCTCCAAGAAGCTTGTTACACCGTTACGCTGATCGTAACAACCTTTCACAAACCTTCTCTATACTGCACTCGATCTAACTCTAACATCAATCCGGACTCCCAATTTCATTTAGGAGGCAATAATATATTTTTTAATGAATAATATAGTACCATACACCATTTTGCAATTGGATAAGTTGTACAAAAGAAGATGCGTGACTGTTTTATTATTTTTGAGTGGAGAAGAAGTGTTACGGGCACTTGGCGTCGTGTCCGTGTAAAATATGCAAAGGTGAGCCTTCATCTATTACGTCCGAAGAATCTTTGAAATTTAAATTGTTTATGGCAAGGTCCCCTCCCACTGTCGTATCTTTGTGACGACTTTGCAACAATTTTTTCATCGCGTGTTTTTGTCGATCGACCTCCGATCCACTTTCGTCGATCGACGCCGAAGACGCGTGCGTGTATTAGCAGTAAATATTGCTCCAGGATGGCCGTGATTACGACAGAATTTAGTGCACTTTTTACCCACTAAGTTAAGTCGCATTCGAATAACGATTTGCTTTCTTTCTTTGCAATTAGCGCATCACCGAAGAACATCTCCACCTAATCCAATTCGTTCCTTTACTGTATTCTGATTTTCTCTCGTCTAGTTAATGAAGTCCTCCCATTAATACTTTTGCGGGTAATTACTGGAGGGATTTGGGACTGCTCTGGCTTGGAACTAGAAAGAAACCTCTACGCCACCGAGTGGCGTCGGCACTGGTGCTCGGTGAGGAGGGTTTGGTGGTCGTATCGCAGTAAACACGCAAGTTTTGGGTTTTCCGCGCGGGGCAACTGGGTACAGATCTGCATCTTAACAACTCTCCTTAATCCTCGTCGGGATTCCTTTTTCCCCCGTCGCCGAAGTAAATTGGTTTCGCTCCTCCTCCTCGAACCTTTCAACTTTGTGGCCGTAATTACCGTCGGGCACGAGTCGCCGCGTCGCGTCGTTATTCCGATTAATGCGGCGACCGTCATGGAGAAATCTCCTCCTCCCCCGATCCTTTTATCTGCTCTGTGCTATTTACTAATGGATCATTGCAACCGCTTAAAACTACCAAATACTGGACTCAAATTACAAGTGAAGCCTCAAAAGTGAAAAATTAAACTCTCTTTTTGCCTTTTAACACTTGGTCTTCCCATCACAGGTTAGGTTAGGTTTCCGCGCTAAGACTTTATCGCGGAAACCCATACAATTTCTATTTCAGAAACGGTATATTATTTCACTAGAGTCTATTTCCCTTTCCCTGAATTCCTGAGTTCACACTTTTAGTTTTGCTGATTCGTTACTTTTCATGGACGTCCTGGATCGAGTTCAGTCCCAGTGAAAGAGGATATCTATCATTCTGACAACGAATTAAGCTATACTATACCACGAATATAGTATTGATTACCATGTTTATTTTGTATCTTATCTTCGTTGACCACAGAAGGACCCACTTCCAAGCTGCCGAAACTTCTGGAGTAGAAGGTTTTCGTTCAGTACTCCCTCCTTTACGCCAATGTTGATTGAAGTGATCAAGAAAATACAGGTCTAGAGGGTGGAAGTACATTATGATTGAAAATTTAATTAATGATTTCATGTCTTGAAAATTTTCGCTGTTATAATGAAGGAATCACAACATTTCTGTTCAGTTCAGACTCTATAGTAAACCCTCGAAAATGTAATTATTTTCGTTATCTTTTAGTTAATTTTCGTACCAAACCTGTCACGCTGGTTCTGTAGTGCGATCAACAAGGACGAGTGAATTACTAACCAAAGTCTCGTCTCCTGCGTATCTAATTCGCCTGACAAATTCCACACCCTCTTTAATGACTGCCATATTAACTGGTATTAAGAATGTAAAATTCTACGTATATAGCATTTAAGGAAATTTCTATAAATACTTGTTTTGATGACTACTCTAATGGAAAGGACTCTAAGGAAGAGTCAGTAAGTGGGGATTTGTGTATTGAGCGGGTCAACATTAGGAAATATATTGGGGACAGTTCAGAAAGGAATGACGGTTTAATTAAGACTGGAGGGAAGGAGCATAATTTCCCAGAGCATAATAATGAGAAACCAGCACGGGTTCCGTAAAGGCAGATCTTGCGAGACCCAACTAGCACTCTTCT
>WURS02071797.1:0-10411 GCA_011762765.2 Rhinocypha anisoptera | reverse complement strand
ACGTCGCCTAATTGCGCGTTGACAACTTTCTCTAGGGCGTTCTTTTTCTCCCAATTAATACCTCGCATTCGCGGTGACCCGTGGAGGAACACTCCCAGGCAAATTACCCGCCCACCCGACGAAACTCGCCATCCGAAGCTGAAATCCGAGCACGTCCACGTGGCACTCATGATCCGAGCACTCGCGTTTTGCAGAGGAGGCTGGTGTTTTCGCAAGTCACGTGAATTCAAACAACAGAAAGAAATTTAGTCTTTAGAAAGAAGACTTACCAAGAAGTGTAGGAGAGAGCTAGCAATAGTTGGAAAGGATGGAAGTTGACCTATCTTCGGATTGATGTACTGACGACGATGAAAATTTCAATACTCTCTTATGAGATTCGATTTGATAATTGCTCGCATTGTGATGTCTCGGGAGTCCGACGGGCAGATCGCTCGGCTACTGAATCCCTGGGGATCCGGGTTCGAGTCCCGATTGACGCCTCCGGACGCACAGCACCGCTCAGAATCCAAGCCGAGAGTAATTTTCTGGGTACGCCACGTGATGGTGGTTTCAGATTTAATGCATTACATACCAAATATTAAAGTGAAAAGGACGAAGTTAATGAGAGGGACTTTGAGCAAAGACTTGAATAAAAGATTAGTGAAGACACTCATTTTGAGTTTAGAATTATATGGGTGCGAATCCTCGTCCGATTGGAAGGACGACCAGCAAAGATTGGAGGCTTTTGACAGAAGTGGGTTTGGCGACGGATGATGGGAAAAGGTTAAGTGGAAGGAGAGAAAAACTAATGGGGAAGAGCTAATAATGGTATAAAGGGGAGGAGAGGCGATCGCTGCGAGAAGACAGGAAAGGTGAAGATACGTATGAGGGGCACTCAAGAGAGGCAAATGGGTTGTTTGAGGGTTGTGATGGAGGGTAGAATGTTGGGTAAGCGAGGTAGGGGGTGGGGAGAGGATAGAAATTTCGGATAGAATGATAGGCGGCGATAATTACGCAGAATTTAAGAGGGATTAAGTTAAGAGGAGGGCAAATTTCTCTTCAAGACTCATCAAAAACCTACCTTAACCGGTAGATTACCTTTAATAATACTCGAATGTGTGCTGAGCACAAGCATGTGAATTTTGAAGGGCGAGGTATGAGCAAGCCGCATGTTCCCGTGAAACAAAGATTCAAATATTATTTGAAATTATCTTGAGGATATGTGAGTGGGGGAACTGAAACGCGGGGGCGCGTTCAACATCCCGGGGGGGAGCAGTTTTCCATCAGTCGCACGCCGCGGCGCGTCGCCACCGCTGCCGCGGAAGACTATCGAAGTGACGCGGGTGCGATATATCGATCTCGGGGCGATAATAATAATAAATGACTAATTTTATTTGACGCCCACGAGACCTCAACGGACGACTTTCGAAAGTGACGAGTGCAAACTTTTTCTCTCGGACCACGCGTGAGACATGGCTGCGAAAACGCGAATTGGGATCAGTCCGTGCATCGGGGCCGCGTGCACGGCCGGCTCTCGTGATTTCCGGCAGATGATGGCACGACACGAACCAGTCACCGGAAAAAACCTGTCGGTCGGGATATCTAAGGGCGATTTATATCGATTTATCAATATCCTAGAGTATCGACCTCTATTTGCTTCTCCCGCTTCGCCATCTTCCTGCCTCCCCCCACCCCCCTCTCTATCGCCTCACAGGGAGCCAGAAGAGTTACAATGCTTCGCATAGCAACAAAAAAGTTGTTCAACTATGTATATTTTTGCTTTTACAAACCCCTAATATATATACTTATAGTAATACTTGCAAGTACCTATTTAATGAGGTAAATACAAGTGTAGCAATCATTGCTACACTTCTAATAAAAACTTTTATTTAAGTGTCCCTTAAAAATAAACGGTAAAAAATCATTTATTTTAAAATGATGCAACTTTCATGTGGTGAAAGGTAGGATAGCGAAAGTTTCACCTAGAAAAAGGATTTTTCTAGGTTTGTTTTTCTCAATCCAACTGTAATTGTTCGAGATATTTGACCGTCCGTTTACTTTTGGTACACCCCTCATCACATATGTACTACACGGCTAATAATCACATATTATAATTTCTATACTTCTTTTTTTTCTCTCACATCATTTTAATGTAATATAGCAACAATGACAGGGGGTTAGGTGTGAAAGAAGGGACTATTTAGTCTCAATCTCGCCGCCCAATAAATTCATTTTATTATTATTTATAACCATATTTAAAAACTATTTACGAATATATATATATATATATATATATATACCCTTTCACTGCTTGCCATTCTGAGATGTACTAATTTTCACATTTTGACAACTCTGAAACAATAATTTGATTTGCAATAATCCTTTAATATCAATTGATCATCGGTAAATCACGACAAAAACCCTGTGTGCGCTCTTCCAGGGCTGTTCCGGTTCGATTTGTTCGCCGTCGCGAAAGGATGAAGGAGTTTGTGCGGGGACCACTCTCGAGGAGGGGGGGATATTGAATCTCGAGGCACGTCGCCAACGTCGATTCGTTTTCAGGCGGCGGCGGCGGCGGCTGCAAAGGGGAAATAAAAGCGATCACACCTCGGACAAAAAGGAGAGGAAGGCAAGCATCAAGTTTGACCAGTCCGTCACCGGGGATCACGAATTCGATTCCAGTCTCCGACTCTTATCTCGAGGGTCATATGTCGATCCACATTGGAATTCTCGGCCGGTCTGTACGTGGAGGGAGCTCTCTACGCTTCTGAAAACGGACGGTTCATCGTGTTCCCACCACCCGACCGCCGACAATATTCTTCTCTCCTGGTTTTTTTTTCCTAAACCCACCTCTTAAATACCGCTTTTCTCCTCTCGCACGCCAAGGACCTCTCCCGTTCCCACTGCGCACTCGCCATCTTTCAACTAGCATAGTCCCATGAGACTTTTCGCATGCTTTATCAGAGTGAAACCCACGATGGAGAGGGCCCATTGACTTCTCCCATCCGTGAAGGAGATGGGGAATATCCCGCATTTCAAAGTGACGAGAACGGCCGTCGTCGGGGACGCCTAAGAAAAAAACACTATTTTTTGCAATGAAAATTTTTACACTTATTTTAACGATTCTTCTAAGCTCCCGACTTGTTCCTCTGGCCCTTGGTTTTTAAAAAATATCTCGCTCACAACACAGTTCAACGATTCGAAAGAGTCTCTGCTTCCCTTAAAAGTCATACCGTTTCTCGAGTTTGTCGAAGGCCACGAAAGTATCTCCCTGGCGTCTCCTCACCCTTCCCACCCGTGGTACTCCCGCGTTCGCGAGGCATTTTCCCAACAAAAAAAAAAGAAAAAGTGTCACATCCCACGATAAAAATAATGGCGCGAGTCAAGAGGGGGGAAAAATCACCCGCCTACCTCTCTCCATCAAATTTCACCGTGCGGAATATTTTTAGCGTCGTTCAGTGCGGACAGTCCCTCCGCTCACCGTCCAACCCTTCATCTGATGAAAAATGCCAATGGTGGGACGGATGGCAGCGCGGCGGCAAAATCCGAATGTAATCGCGTCTCGCGAGGACGAGCCAAATGTCGGAGAATGACGGCGAGCCACCTTAGAAATCTCGCGAGAAGGCGAAAGGGGAAAGGGGGAAGGGGTGGGGGGTGGGGGGGGTGGGGGGAAGGAGGGAGAGGGAGAAAAAAAAGAAGGCTGAAAACGCTCATAAAACGCGCACGCAGGCGACCAAAACGGATTTCCCCCCCCTTCGTCTCTCGCATCTCGCGAAACGAAGGCGTAGAAGGAAAAAGAGAGGGAGGGAGGAAGGAAGAGAGGGAGGGAGGGAGGAAGGCCTAGGGGAGACAGGAATAAGAAGATTTCCTCAAGGAAAACGGATAGGGGAGAGAGGGGGAGGAGGGAAGGCGGGAGGCTGGAAAAAAGGAAAACGCTGCTTGCAGGGCTGAGAGAGTGAGAAAAATATATACGAAGACGACCACCGTGAGAGAGGGCGCGTAAAAAAAAAAAAATGGACAAACGGAAGACCGGATACGTGCTGAGGGTGAGACCGAAAAGTTGTGGGTCCATTCCCCACAATTCATTGCTCCTTTCACGCCTTATATTCGAAGTGATGCATTGTTTTTTTGTGGTGGAAATGGGGATTTTTTAAAAATAAATACTGAGCATGTACCAAAAAAACGTGGGTACAGCAAGAGGGGAAAAAAATAAAAAATGTTCTAATGGCCGTCAGCAACTCATTCAGTATTCAGGAAATTTGTGCGTCTATTATTGACGCATCTAAATAGGCCTAAAATTGCATTTTTTTTAAAATCTGGTGAATTGTTATCCGCATTTGGCAAACTGGTGCGAGTGTTTCACCATACTGTCATCCACAAATTCAAACTGATTTTTTTTTAATTAATGAAATCATGTTTTTTTCTTATTTTTCCGGGAAAATGTCTTCGTATTATTTCTCTTTTATAATTTTGTTGGTTGTGTGTAATTTTTAGTTTTCATTTGTTGTAATTATACAGCCGATGTAATAGGCCTTTATGCTATTTTTTGCTGTTTCTTTAGATAAATAAAAATAATTAAAAAAATATAATGACAAATTATAGAAAAAATAACTTTTAAACTACAGGTTTCGTTAACGTACTTTTAATCTTTTTTTATGGTAGAATCTTCAACTTTCCTTAAGAAAGCTTCCTCAATCCTGACCCTCAATGCTGCTCCTAATTGAACTTGTATTCCGGAGGTAGGCAGCACACTTACAAATGATTATCCTTAGGAGTGCATGTAACCACCCCATTAAAACATGAGGCATGGAAACTTTACTCATAAAATCCAAATTACGGCTTGGGTAAAAAGAGAATAATTGCACTGAGACGTAATTGTGAAATTTTCTCAGCAAAAAAAAATGGCTTACACTATCTAAATAGTTTGAAAAGGCGTGATTTACAAAAATCAAGATTTACAAGAAAACCAAGTATCGAAGAAGCGCTTACAGCAGCGAATGATGAAAATTTTATAATAGTGTAACGTCTGGCCTATTGCTGACCTATTGTTGTGATGTTGCGTAATGGCTATTTGCTTCATTGTTGTTGATATGGAGTAGAATTTTGGATGATTGATGGTGGATGAACACTGGTGTTTGTGTAAGGGGGAAGAGCGGGGGTATTGTTGTGTGGAGGAATAGCGGGCACTGTTGAGTGCGAAGTGGTGGGGTGAGTGTGAAGTGAGAAACGAGAGAATAAAAAGACGTAAATTTGGAAGTTTGCGGCGTTTTTTTTGTTTACCCCCGAGAAGGAGAATGGTACAACTAAATCTGACGTTACATATACATTCTCGTGAAATACATTCACTCTATGACGGAATTCTATTCGAAAAAAATAGTTACATCAACAGTGGAGTATCTGTTAATAGCTTTGAGATAATGTACATTTTTGATGCTATTTATTATTTTTATTCTAGCATAAAAGTACTAATGATTGAAAAAATTTGGAGTGCCATTATTTGCCTTTCAAATTTGATTGGAAGTCACTCTGGTTAAGGTTGTCATTAATGATGTTTCAATAACTTCAGGTCATGTTGTTGCTTGACCTCAGAGAAAGGTAGTAGTTGAGAAATGTTTTATTGGATTTTTCACGGTTTGTTTCTTTCAACTCACCAATTTTTTTACGGCCAGATCAACGATGCAAAAACTTAATATAATAATTATAATAATAATATTTATTCCACTCCTTTCAACATACAATCACATGACATTACTTTATGGTGTGGAGGAAAATTCGTCACCTCTTTACGGGTTGACCTCACTTTTTTAACACGCGGTCAATGTGTGTACAATGAACAATCGCTTGGGCAAGATTAAAAAAAAAATAAAATGTGTGTTCTTTAACCACCATAGCTTACTAAAATGGACAAGTTGACCACACTCATTCGGATATTATATAAAAAAAGATAGCTTATAACGTATGCATACACACATAGAAAGTAACACTTAAAAGACTAACATTTGGAAGAGATATTTCGGGGGTTTGCTATGACCCTTTGTCGGTCTGCGTGAACGGACGAATGGAGCAAGTAAGCCCCGAAGTTTCTCTTCCCAATGTGAGTATTTTAAGAGTTTCTTTCTATGTGTGTACGTGTATAAGTGTGTGCGTGTGTTCGTATTTGCTGCTCGTCCGAGTTTTTCCTGAAGTGTATATATATATATATTCATTTATACAGAAATGATCGCCATATGGCGAAAATAACACATTCAATGATAGTAAATAAGGAAAGGGATAGGAACACATAATAGGACGAACACACAATGTGGTTTGAAAATATAAGATGGAAACCGACAAATTCATATGAGAAAAAGTTTTTTCCTCAGCCGGGACTCTAATCTATTATTATTCTATTCTATTCTAAAAATTCTAGGTGATCTACGCTGGTATATCTCATGAAGATAATTTACCGGTTGCACACCTACGTCGTTTGTTTATCATCACACAAGCGGGACCGTTAAAGACTATTTAACATGGAAAAACAGGACATCGATGTACTGTCTATGAGCGCACTTTTAAAAAGAACCCATCGTGAACGTCTGACGTGAAAGGTATACGCAGGTTTCTACTCGCTCCAAGCATGAGCGCTTTGTACACATCCACAGTAAGGCTCACGTCCCGTATTTTAGGCACACATGTTCCTTTAGCGACCAAAAGAGTGCACGTCTAATGGGGCCTATCAGTCGAACTTTTCTGAAATCCTCGATCCTATCTGATTCGTGTGGTTGGGGTAAGGTGGTTCTTACCCCACCATGCATATTTTCCTGCAAAGTTTATTACGCGCTTACTGATAGAACAATAGATACCTGTCTTTCTTCCGTAATACCCACTACATTAGGATGATATCAAGGCAGGCGTGATTATTTTCCCTGTGATTAGAAGACGCCAAATAGCCCTTTTGTCTTTTTTGGGGATACATATACTTAAAAATTTTCAGCGCGTGATGTAGTAAGGGAGTTATCAATAGTTTGCCTTCAGGAATCTGATAATTATTTACGATATCAAGTTCCACAATAACAGTTTTTCCGTTCGGTCGGGAGCATATTAATCGAATATTCTTGTAGCGAACGAATGACCCTTTAGTGCGATGAGGGAGGTTGGCACTGATGAAAGGGGATGGAAGCTTTCTCTTTCCTCCGACCCAGTGATATGGCGGGCTACAGTCTACCTCGCCCTTCACCCCCCCCCCCCCCCCCCAAAAAAAGGACTACTCTGCAGTAAATCGTCCCACCCAATTCTCAGGGTGGCGAGGTTTCCCATTCTGTGGAGCAAACTCCAGGAACTTTGCTTGGGCTAGCAAGCTTACTTCGACACGAGGCACCCACCTGCTCCCCCACCTCTGGCACTATTATTTTTTTCCTCTCTCTACTCCATCACGAGGCCACTACGAAACATCTTTGTCAATATAGGTCATCTTCGACCGTTTTCAGCCCCTCGAGTTTATCTTACAAGAGTTGTGACAATGGTGCCAAATTTTATTTTTTGGAGAACTTTGAAATTTTGTCATTTCACAATGTTCTTGGTAACAACCTTCTCAAAGTGACCTCATACCCTCAACCTCTTCCCCTTTTGTAAAAGTCCTGGTCCCCCCACCCCCCGTCCCCTATCCATGATTACCCTCCCTTTCTATGTGACGCCGCCTTTATGTCTTATCACTTCCCTTTCCATGTGTACCCCCTTCCTCCTCCTTCCCAACATTCCATAGTCAGCATCCGTTCAACATTCCCTCCGACCCCTTCCCCCTCCCTCTAACCTCATGCCCCAATCCCGACTAAATACTCTCCTTTCCCCCCCTCTCATTTTCTCATTACTTATGAATATCGAAGCCATCTTGTATCAATTTTACTCTTGATACTAACCTGGAAAGTTTTAAACCGGCTGAGTTGCTCAATACCCTTCTATGGTATTATAAACCCAGTGTCTCTATTTCGATAATGTCGAGATTTTACCAAGTGATCTCACCCCACCTTCCTCCCTATACAACTGTCTTTCCGGTCGCCCCCCCTCCCCACCCAAACCTCTTCCACGTGCCGTCTAATTTCAACTTCACCTTCATTCTAACACCTACTCTTTCCTCACCCTCTTTCTATTATGGAGAAAATGCAGACAAGTTTCCAACCTTGAGATGGGATTCGTACCTTGGCGAGGGTGGTAGCGGATAGAGAGGGAAAGGGAGGGGGGGTCTAAAGGGGGACGGAGAATAACGTGGACTGGACTCTGTTACGAGCGGGGAGGGAAGATCGGAGCGCCCCCGCTGATAAAGGAGGCGAGTGCTCGCGTTATACCCTGGTTGCTGTCCTTGAAGAGACCGGCCTGATCCGTTCCGAAGAAGGACTTCCTCAAATCCTCGAGGGATTGTAATGAGGAAGGACTCGGGAAGGCTGAGGGTGGGAGTTTATGTCATGAGGGATGTTGGAGGAGGGGATGGTGAGCAGGAGAGAATGGAAGAGATAAAGTCGTACAAGGACAATGCATTTGGCAACGTTGATCTTCCTCCCCCTCTGCCCATCCGTTACCGCAGAACCGCTCTACTCTCCCTCCTGCCACCGCTCCCACCCTACCACTAGCTGCTTTCCCACCACTACCAGTTGCTCTCTCTCTCTCTATCACTCCATAAGGTCATTCTCCTTCCCCTCCCTCTCTTTCCTGTCCCTGTGTATAGCCGCGAAATTATCTCTCGGTTTTCCATCTCAGAGAAAGTTGAATGGGAGTTCCCCCTTAATCGTTTCCTTCTTCGCTTTATCCTCATTCCAATTTTACTCGTTTTTTACATTGCCTCTTCCTCCCAGATAACCCCATGCTCCACAGATCGGTTTCCAGGTCTAAATCTTTCTAGCCACTCTATTGTAGGCTATCCAAATTATTCGGGACATAAGCGTATTGTAATCATTACTTTGGTGTAAATGTAATAACTAATTAGGTTTGCCTTAGAGGAGCCGATAGCCGATAATCCTTATGTATAATAAACTAGCGCCGATAATCTTTATGTCAAACCTGAAATCTACGAATAAAAAAGATATCGGTATATGGCGGCTGGGTTAGTCTTGCTCAATGATTTTTTATAGCTCGCTCACATGCTAACTAAAACGGCGGGTTCGTGTCTTGTTCTGAGTTTGCATGTTGTGTTCGTCTACAATTCTTTTTCCTAATTAGTTGGCGTCAGTGAGAACAGGAATCCGTAAATAAATATAACAAAAAAAAATTCGATCCCAGATTAACATTATTGAGGTATAAATTTCTGGATTAAGCGGCATGTATTTTTAAGCGTTAACTTGTCTAAAAAAATTTCCGCTTATAGAGAAAAATTCAGATTAGAATGATGATTCCTTCTGAGTACATTAAACATAACAAGGAAAGAGGCGTTGCTATGATTAAATGGTGCAATGAGAATCATTATAGCCTCATATAGGTTATTAAATAATCGTTATTAATATAATCAGAAGTAATAAGATCTCTTCATTAATATTGTTTATTACTTTACATCCAATGAATGGAATTTCATTTGATATATCTACTCTATTTAATACTTTTTATCTCATATTTAGAAAAGTTGAATAATACTTCAATACATAGGAGATTCTGGCTATTGTTTCGTATCTTACAACAGGTCTTAGGTTAGTACATCATGAAAGAACGTAGGCATTTCCTAAATACTGGTAATGACAACTTTGGTAAAAGATACAGTTTCAGGCTTCACATGGTGGACTTCTCATCAAGGAAGGAGGGGTTTTAAAACATACTGCAATTTCAGATGCAACGATTATTGTATCACCATCAGGTTACGCCGTATTCCAGCATCATTATTTGAATATACTTTCACCTCGAAGGAAATAAAAATATGCCAAAAGAAATTTTGCTTCACAAAATCCCTAACATCTTCTTTACGCATATAAAATAATGACTTAAATTAATGTACAGGGATAAAATTATAACTCTGCAATTCCACAAAAAAATAAAAACTTTATTTCCACGACCTAGGTTTCCACGCGTATCGTCATAATCAGGTAAATATACATAAAAAATTTAGCTAACATACTTCAGTGGAAGAGGGTGGCGTTTCAAGGAAGGAGCGGGTGATTGGCGAGTGGGAGGGGGGGGGGGTGGAGTTGGAACGGTTATGGAAGGGGTGTGGGTGGTGTTGAGGGTGTCGGGGGTGGGTGTGAAGTGGGGTATGGGGTTTGAAATAGTCGGGTATAATCGGCGGGGGGAAAAACGTGGAAGGGTCGATGGATGCACGGTCATGAATGCGGGGGTGCGAGGCTTGGCTGGTGTTGGGGAGGTGGAGGGGGTGTAGGGACAGCGGGAGGATTAGCTGGGTCGTGGATTAGTGACCTTCAAAGGGTCGGGGAAGGGAAGGGAGGTTGAGGAGGGGTGAGTTAGAGAAAAACAACACATC
>WURS02071786.1:0-10411 GCA_011762765.2 Rhinocypha anisoptera | reverse complement strand
GGAGGGTTTGTGTTGCGAGAGGATAATGGGGCGGGGGGGGGGGGGTGTACACGACATGGTGTGGACCTCATGTGGACGTTGCAACGAATTTGGGACGACAATGAAGCAATACGTATCGCTCATCGTCAATATCATCCATAAAAATTAGTTTGCAACCCAATTAATAAACCGTTAATGTCGCTTGACTTCAACCTTTTCGAGTGACAATGTCACATGCAAGTCTGCGATTTGATTACGATCCGAGACGGACGTGGATGAGTTACATGCTGCATCTTCATCAAAGATTTGGTAATTTTGGTCATAAATTCGGAGTAAAACGACCAGAAATCGGATTCAAAAACACATATTATTAATTTTTCTTTCCCTCGTATATTTATCTTCAACGCTGAATTTCAAAATTTCGTCCCACGTTGAGGTTGACTAGTGCGTTAAAACTACAGACAATTTTAAGCTATTTACACCCACACGGGATGATAAATTTGTCAAATGCTTTCGGCTGACCTTCGGATAAAATGTGAATGGAGATGGTGCATTTGTTTGTGACTTTTTATGGTGTTGTTTTGCTGTCACCTACACCATAAAACTACAGCTGCAGCTGTTACCACAGGTCGAGGCTGTGACTACAGCCTTGACCCATGAAATAGAAAATGACAACACGTCCTACAAATGACAATATCAAAAACGTTGGCACGAAAAGAATGACGAAGGAAGAAGACATGACAAAACATTGTAAACGGTTGAAATGAGATACCCGTATTCATAATTAATTTCGGGAATTTTTCGCGGGGACATAGAATCGATTCTAGATTGCTTATCAAAGAGTGAGCAAGAAAATTTGCAGCAAATAGCAAGTCAACTTGTAGTTGAGTTCTTCCAGCTAAAAGCGCGAAACAATTATGCAAAACAAAGCACTAAATACTTAAAGGTAAAGATCAAAATTTCGTTCAAGCATCGAAGTTGTTCACTGCCATCTCTCTGGGAGTAATTAAAATCCCATTCGAGCAGCATATCCCGTCCAACGCAGATAAAGAGAGCGGTGTGCCACTAATCGAATCCCTATAATACATGCTAAACGTAATAAAAATTTAAATTTTTGTGAATATCATAACACTTAAATTTATTCCAACCACTTTGAAAAAAGTGAAAGGATGTCAACAAGCAGAAAAATCAACTATTTCGTGTACTTAAATTAATAAATTTATACTAAAAAATTTTATTGAACAACAAATTAATAATTTTGCCAATCATTGGCTTGAAATTTCACAAAAAAATCAATATCTGCATGCATATGCACAAACACAATATTGCTTGATTTATATGTTAGTTTTGTAACAGAAGTGTGAACTTAAGAAATTTATTCAAAAGCAAAAAATAACAGTACCATGAAAAAGGTAACAGCTTTGCTACAATTTTAATTTTCTACACTTTTTTCGTTTCATCAAAAACAATTTCACTCATTAACGACAATACTTATTAAATAAACGGTTACAGGAATCGAATAGTAGTAATGTATATGTTTATACAATGCGTCGCTGGCGATGGTAATTTAGCGCCTCTTCAAATCATAGAAATAGCCCTATTGGACAAACACAACATTCATGCCCTATGCGAGACTCGAACCTGCAAACTTTTGATTATCCATTGAGCGTGCTAACCCCAGGCTGACCCGGCCGGCTACAACAATGGAACTGCATATAAATAAAAATTAAACCACCAGTCACCTTCTTAAGTATTTAAACACTAGTAGTTTTGATATTTTCGTATCAGTTATTCCCATTAGGAACCATGGTAAATAAATTTAACCAATGTTGATAGAGAATATGGTGATACTGCATTTGGTCATAGGAATTAATATACTAGGGAAAAATAATATTATGGACCACTTAGGGGAATACGTAAATCTATGATGGTACAATCCTTTCTGAAAAAAAGAACCAATATCTCAGAGGTTGAATGCCTTTCTTTCAATCCCTAAGATCCTTTCAACCCAAGTTCATAGATGCATCTACGGTCTTACCCGAGGACACGACGCTTATGGAGCAGTCTGTTTCCTAATTATTCGCTCAGACAGTTTACTCTTCCTTGGGAAATGTTTTTGGATTCCAATTTGAAAGCGAGCACGTAATCGGACTAAGATTCAGATTAGAGTTAAAGTCTTCTTGGATCAATCTTCGCGATCAAACAAATTTATACTGATCACTCTGGGGTTTCACTAAACACGCTGGAAATTCTTACGGGCCCTGTTATCACCGCCGTGTGATCACGAAAAAAAAATAATAATGGTGACGCCAGAGTGAAGCTCGCAGAAAAGAATGACAGACCGCGTGAATCGGACTTGACCGAGGAGACGTTGAAGGGGCACCGGAGATAATGGCCGTGAGATAAAATAAAAAGAAGCGGGGGAAGGAAGGAGGGTGGGAGGACGGCGGAGGAGAACTGGCCAGGATGGGGCAGACATGCCTTCTTTCTTTTTCGGGGGAAGCAGCCCCGGACATTCCTCGCGGTCCCCGTGTCAAGGGACGCCCGTGTTGGGGGACCCGAGCGACAAGAGGGAAACATATTGGCGAGACGTCACGGGTTGACAGCCCCCTGATGCATGACGGGGCCGAGGCGTCACTCTGTCGGCTCGACGACACGGGATAGGAGAAACATTCGGGCGTTTTTCAAATGCAAGGGCTATGATGTGACACATCACCCGAAAGCACGAAACCCTACCATACGATTTTTCTTGACACGAAGGTCTTCATAACGTTGCCCAGTTTGCCTGCCGAAAGCGGTGAGACAAAAAGTCATTTCATAGAGTACTAAGTTTTACAGGGAATCAGTGAGTGTATGGATTATTGTGCGTCAAGTTGGGGAATGGAAGATGAATCCTTTTAAGGGTCTCTCTGGGAATTTCATTCAAAGGACCATTCATTCAAATGGTCCAATGGTTGATAAAACATTTAACATCATCCAAACCAACTTGAAACCAAAATCGTTTCAACAAACTAAAACGTCAAGTTTCATTCCTTTGCCTGTATGGATTAATGAACGTTTCATAAAAGGTATCGGCTTTTATATATTTTTTTAATTCATGATAAATACAGGAAAAGTATAGCATGTTAATCAGATATTCACCTAACAACATACTACTGTTTATTGCGTTGATATTATATGCTACAAATTGAAATCGAAGCAAAGGGCTCCGCATAGAGTAGTTCTATTTTATTCCATTGGTCCGGTTCTGGTTTGCGTAAGCTGTCCACAGTTTCTCTTCGGTTGCCGAAAGCGTCTTCAGGTTCAAGTGACATTGACCTAAAAAAGCATTTTGTATTCGAGGAGAAACTGTAACATACGCAGCTGATATCAGAAGCACTCAACCAAATACGATATTTTATAAATAGCGTACTGTGCATCTTTTGTGAAACGGGATTCAAAAGATATTTTATGGATCCTTTCAATGCAGCAAACGGGAATAATAATCTTGTTGCTAAGTGTAAGACGGATCTTATGCAGCGAAACTATTAAGCTAAATGAATGAAGCCGGCCGGGTTAGCCTGGTGGGTAGCACACTCACTCAAAGATTGCGGGTTCGAGTCCCGCCTACGGCATTGGTGTTCTGTTCATCTTAAGAGGGTATTCTCACTAATTGGAAGAGATACAAGAGTGAGCATAGCCGTCGACGCACCCTATAATAAAAATACCACTAATTAGTTAAAATTTTTTAATAACTGAAAAAATAATAAGATGGATCACTTACGATGTTTGAGGTCATGGAGGCTGGAGTGTTAACAACAAGAACATCGTAATGGGTGAGTCCCAAGAAACGTGTAACGTGTTAAATTTAAACTTTCCAGGTGAGAAAACGGTTAATATCCCTAATGCGATCTAGTTTGTGCAGAACATTTCTATACGTCAGCCCCCAGAAAATCATTCTATTTGGGTTTAAATTTAGATTTCCACATACATCACCTGGCCTCAACCTATTACTTTTCCAGCATCATTCGAGTGCTCCATGTAAACATTACATATGCCATATCACATAGGACAAGATTCGATACTCAGGAGTCGGAATTTTTTTGACGAGTGCTCAACATCTTTGTTCTGCAGGAATCCATTATTAAAAAACCACCGCAATTTAAAAAACAAAAGGTAATGTCTCTAACTAAACCATACAATTCCAGCATAATAAGATTTTTTTCATGGTTCCCCTGGACTTTATTCAAAGAATATTTAAATGTCATAAATCACATTTGAATGAACCATTAAAAACCACTGATGAAGGCACTCCAAATGAAATACTGATTCGAGTGAAACCAAGTTTCGAGGTGAACCGATTTACAATTCACTGATGCAGTAGTGAACGCGTATCGAGTTATCAGAATGGAGACGAAATATTATGTGACCTCTCCGACTCGAGGAAACAAATTCTATTCAGCGGCCTTCAAAACAGATGGGAAGGCGGACGGACTGGACTCGGGCCAATCCACACACGCGCTCACGCACACATTAGCCCACGCGCACAAGACAATCCTCCCCCCTTCGGAGAAACAAAAATAAAACAGTCGGGAATAAAAGAGTGGCGGGTGTGTGTGTGTGTGTGTGGCCCTTTCCCACCCCTCGCCCCATCTCACTCTCGTAGGAGGAAGAGGTATCGAAATAAACAGGTGAAAGAGCACACACACAAAAAAGGAGAGGAAGACGGGGGTTAAGAGGGTGAGGGAGGGAGGGCGCACATGTCGTCATGGGATATATGAGCGACACGGCCACCCTTCAAAATAAAAAAAAGAACAAGAAGAAGCCCTCTGGCGAATAAAACATAGATAGCCTTCCGTCCGGTGGTGATGGCAAGGAGATGAAATGGGAGGAGGAGGAGGAGGAATCGAGTGGCGGCGTGTGCAGGAGCAGGGACGGAGAGGCTGAAGTAAAGGGGGCGACGGAGGCGGGGTCAAGAGGAGGTGGTTTCTGAGGAGACGGGACCCCCGTATCACCCAGTAGTGCGAATAGAGGAGAGCGCGCGGGTCATATGCGCCACTGAGAACGTCTCTTTCGCGGATCCGAGGAGGGAGGGGAACCGAAAGCCCATCCTCCCCCTCCACCTCCCGTTTTACCCCTTCCGATCCCCCCTACCACAGTGTCGCCTGCCGTTCCTTACGGCCCCCACCACCCTTCCTCCCCTTCTCCCACTTGCCCATTCAACGAAAACACATATCCTTGTTTTTACGATTCTACTCTTCCCCCTTATTCCTCTCTTTCTCTCTCTCTCATCCTCTTACAGCCCTCTTTAGTCCCCTCACTCCCTCCCTCATCACTCCTCTTATATCTATCCCTTTCCATCTCTCCCTTCATCCCACTACCCCACCCCAATCTCTCTCCCTCTCTCTTTCTCTCCACCTCCCACGAACCTCGCCCTTCCCTCCTCCCCTCTTAAAACTCCGAGATCCCACTCCTCGGACGTCCTCGTATAGCGGAGGAATATGCCCGGAATCGAAATCTGCCTCATCTACTCCGGTCCTAACCCATGATGGCTGCGTGGGGAGATGGAGAGTGGGGGTAGTGGCGGGGAGAGGGAGGAGAGGGATGTGGAGAAACCATCCCGTGTCCAAAGTGTTTCGTGGGACCAGTTGGTCGAACTGACCAACTAGTTCGTCATGTCGCCACTCAATACAACCTCTCCTCTCCCCGGAAGACACACTCGAGTCAACCTGGGAAGTGACATAAATTCCAAAGGATCCCTTCGTGCTTCGCTCACTTAGTTACCCGAGATTATTACTCGCCGCGCACATGGCGGGGGAAACTCGACACGGCCTGCAGGGCTATACAGTAATGAGCTTTGGCCATCCCTTGGACAACTTTCCGCATGACTTTTTTTTAACTACAAAACTCTAAATGTACTGCGCTCAAACACGGCGCCATATTATTTACAATCATCCACGCCGTAGTTACAGAAGCGTATTTATCATCTTCTCGTGATCACGCCTACGAGAGCGGCAGTCGACAAAATACCCTGGCAGCTTGGCATTCACGGAAATTGTCACGATAGGAAAAAAATTTTAATTTCAAAAGGTAGACGAGGAAAAATTATTTAAAATAAATAAAATAATAATCTTGTTTTACTTTTTTAAAATACCAGACGAACTCCACTGGAGAATGAGAGGATCTCAGGTTTTCCCAGCGAATAGATAGGAAGAAGATTTCTTGGGTTTCCCTACGGGTCCAGGGGTTGTTTTCCACCAACGTTTCGACAGCTAAGTCCGTATACGTATTCAGGGTGATGATTCATCACCCTGAAGACAATGGCGGACTTAGCCTTCGAAGCGTCGGTGGAAAACAACCCCTGAACCCGGAGGGAAACCCGAGAAAACTTCTTCCACAGGATAATGTTTAATGAATCGAAAAAAGAAGAGAAATTTCCCTTTATAATTATAATTTTACGTAAACCAGTGCACGGTTAATCTGACTTGTAGTTGTTTATGTATTTTTTTAAGGAGTCAATGTTATCTCATGCCGATATCTAAATTCCTGGACAATTAAAAAAAAGTTATTCTCAAAATGTATACAAAAAGTTGATTATTACTTAAGATTTGTATATCTTTTATTTTCGAAAAGCAAAAAATGTAGCTGTACCGTGAAAATCAATATATTTAAGATGATACATATACGATTTAAAATTGATGAAACGTGTCACTCCGAGGGCCATGTCGATACGACTTTGTCATTTTGGAGATGGTGGTCATGGACTTTAGACTACTCTGGAGAGAAATTTTGCATATGTTAACAGAAACTGAAATTATCCTTTTTTTTAGGGTGTGGATGGATAGTTTTCAATACATAGTGAAAGGAGAGGAAAATATTTTTTACATTTCTGAGACGCAATGAGTAACCGTAATATTTTCATGGGAGGTAATGGATAGCGGTTAATGGGTACCTTGGAGAATAAAGAGCAAATTGTGGAGGACACTGCTCAAAAGAATTACGACGAGACGTAGAAGACGAAGTGTGTTGGAGGAGGAAGCGTGATATTTTGGAGTCGCATCCATAAAATTGCAAGACCTGGAAAATCCACTACCTACATTTAAATCGAATATTTTCCACGAGTTTGTTTTTTTAGGCTTGATGAAGCGTGAATCAGTGGAAAAATTTTATCATGTGGGACTGAAATTTTACCATGCATCATGGAAACGTAATTAAGTGAAACTTTTGAAATTATATCCTATAGTTCTAGTGCCTTTAAAGGCAGTCATCAAGCGTGAAAATTTTTTCACGCCCCTGAAAACTACATCCCGAAACTCTCACATAGGGAGTGTATATTTTTTCCTCCATCATCCCGTTTTGATGTATCTAAAGTTCCACATGAACTTTTTCTCCCCATAAATTTTACTCCATTACTAGCTTCTTTGGCTATCACATTGAAACAAATAAAACTTTATATATATTCATCTCAAATGGGAATATAGGGAATTTTACAGGGAATATGGAAGAAAATGATGAAATTATATATTACGTATATCCTTAGGCCAACTGGTCATCGCTAGTGATATCAATATGAATGAGAAAAGCCGTACGTTACGATCAAGGTTCATGGATAACAGAAGCCCCTGCCAATCCGATTGGCAGTTGAAATAGCAGGAATATCGTAAGAGCCAGTTAGAACTTATAAAAGTGCATCAAAGTGGTATCATCTGGATTTAACCAGTGATGAAGGATCTGATGCTTACCCGGCGTATTTTATTGATGAATTCGTCTCGGGATTTCCACCGGGTTAGTGTTCTGTCACCGACGTTTAAACGGCTGACTCTGCCATCGTCTTCAGGGTGATTTCATCGTCTTCAACAGCTGACTCTGCCATCGTCTTCATCATCACCCTGAAGACGATGACAGAGTCAGCCGATGAAACGTCGGTGACAGAACACTTAACCCGTTGGAAATCCCGAGAAGAATTCATCAGTTAACCAGTGATATTTCCCATTCATTTCTTATGACGGAGCTGACTAAATATATAACCCAGCTTAAGAGTTATACAACAGAACTTCAAAGCACTCTGCCCGTGGACATGGAAGTGAATATAAAAGCTGAAAACGGTTTACCACCCATGGCCTCCCGAAAGTCATTTTTTTCCTGGTAAAGAACTCATGTTATGTTAAAAGTGTCTTTTTTTTCCGTCGAAGCTATTAATTGACATACTGTTAGGGTAATCGCTATAGTGCCGTCGAGGAGGACAGGGAATTGATAATGACAAGGCGCATTTTCGGAATTTACATCTTTATTCTCTCACTTCACAGTCCTCACACTTCGCAATCAACAGTCCCCGCAATTACTTCACAACAATCCCCGCTCTTTCCATTATGCAATCACCAAACTAAAACTTTCCAACAATCAATTATCCAAAACTCTACTCCACATTAACAACAATGAAACAAATGGGCAGCCTGACTCCGAGGGACACACTACGTTCCGGTGCGCTATGCTATGCTTATATTACTGTTTTTAGGATTTCGGAAATACAATAAAATTAGTTAATTTTAGTGTTTGCTAAAATGTTACATAATGTTTTGGTAGTATAACGAAATTAAAAATAGAAATATATGTAATTAACCCTAAATAAAAATACAAAGTAGGTTCAATAACATATAAACTATGTGTATGTTATGAAATTAATTCATGTAATGAAAAAAACATGTCATATATTGTTGACTGGTCATCGAATCAATATTTTAGCTGGGAGCTGATCTCTTCACTTTGCTGACGCATACGGCGACGACATACGACACCATTAAACCACAGCGTCGGCTCCGATCTGTGTACGTCCGTGAACCAGGTGCTTGGGTGGCAGACGGTCAGACATACGGGCAATATTCAGACCCCTCTTCCACTGAACCTATATCTATGAGGTTAAACTCATGCCTTCATCGCGAACAGTGTGTAGCATCAGGACTATACGTATAACGGAAAGTTTGTTGAACAAATATACACTAGAATACCTAACAGATATGCTGTATATTATATTTGACCGTAATGAGAAATAATGTACTAAATTACACTACAAATTAGTCACAAAAACTATATTAAAATATAATAGTTATAAATTTTAAGGATGGTCATGATATGAGATGGTCTAACCGCACGAAGCGAAAGTGAGTAGTTCGGAATTTAGGAGTTTTCAATGTTTATGATAACAAAGGATCAGCAATAAACATAGAGTAACAATAAATATATACCTCCATTACCGAAGCCTTTGGATGGGAAGTTGTTTTATTACGAAGTCATCAATTGCCTTGGAAATAGCTAATTATTACAGTAGTTTATTAGAAAGTTTAGTGGAAAAATGATCCAATTTTAAGTAGCACCGCTGTGAGTTAGAGGAGCTGTCTCAGAAGATTAATCCCGATATCCTCAGATATTACAAGAAAGTCAAGGCAGCCTTCTTTTGAAAGTAATATCTATTCAACAGGTTCTGTATCTTGGTTTAATCGGTGCAGGATAGCCGCACCCGGGTACAATTGATATAATTTAAATGCGTTTTACGTCTTTTTACGTATGCTGTATGCGAGTTTATATCGTATATAAGGGACGGAGGTAGCCTGGTTGTAGATATTTGTACTACGGAACTGAGGCTCGCCGGTTCGGGTCCCGGGGACGACAAATTTTTCTAGGCATGAATTTGCACCAAATTTATAAATATAAGGCTCCTGCGATACATGCCGCCGGAGGTTAAAATGAACCGTCCGCAATCTAATCATGAGTGAACCAGTGTGAGTGGGCAAGGAATTTTCCCCAGCACCCGCGATATTTAAGGCGACGGGGGGAGGGCAGGGAGGGGGGGGGGGACCACTCTAATCTTCCCAGATAATTTCGGCGTTTGTCTTAGTCAACTGATGTACGGATTGAAGTACGAATGATGAAAACACTGTATTTGTTATATGTAAAATCTTCTTCGGACTACCCAACATTTTGAAAATTATATAATCTTTGAAATGTGAAACTTACTAGAAAGGTGAGGTGAAACTTCTTTGAAAGGTGAAACATACTACTTTTTTTTTATAACGTCACGCTTACCGGGAACGCATTCGTTTCTTTGACGGACGTACGCCTGTAAATCAGGAGACTTGCACCCAACTTCAACAGCGGCAGAATAAGCGTAATAAGGTTGCCGTCAGGGTAAAGAATGCGACGAGTCCACATCCAACTTGATTACATCCTAAAGTAATGCCCCCCCCCCCTCGCCAAAAAAAAACCTTGCACCGGAGGAAAATACGAGATGCCGATTAATATATATCTTCACCAACGAGAACGGAACGCGATTCGTGAAAACGGAAAAGTCAAGTTTCTTTAGCGCGTCGAAAGCAGAAGCATGATGTCGCAAAAGCCTAAAGACGTTTAAAGGTTAATCAACAAATCACACACGGATGTTCCACGAGGCGTTATATAA
>WURS02071775.1:0-10411 GCA_011762765.2 Rhinocypha anisoptera | reverse complement strand
CTGAAAGATTACAGTTGACGGCAGCACTGTTGCATTTGGAGTAACTGCGTGGGAAATTCAAAAAGTCACTGACTTATTATACCGCCCTCGTATCATAACAATTTTTAAAAATGTTTTTAGTACTTTCTTTAGTACATTTGGGTTGAGATAAAAATTTAAAATTGTGAGATACTCTAAAGTGTAACCTCTTGTTGGCATAATATCAGGCAAAAAATACCATTAATTGTTTTTTATTTAAAGTTAGTACATTGAACATTAACTCAAGATAGTGCATATAGAAGTAACATTTAGAAGCATGTATAATATATTGTACCCTAGAATATTTAAGAGTACAAAATGAACTAATTTTAGGTTTTAAGATAAATAGTTTGAAAAGTGAAATAAACTAAATTTATCTCCATGTGAAATCAGGGAAAAAATAAATTTAGAATGAAAATTAAAGTGAGTCAAATATCATTCCCTAGTGTAATTAGTGAAATCACACTGGTAATATTAAGTGTTATGAAAGTTATAATTCAGTAATATAAATATTATATTTAGTATGTTCTTATGTGAAATCAAAGGGTAACTCAGTTGTAGATTTTTCATTGTTACACTTATGAGTTAAATCATGATGGGTCAAGGAAAATGTAAGTAAAGAAATAATACCTCTTGACTAATTTCCTGTCTGATAAATGGGATTAGATTCGAGAATGACAACAAAACTTTATGACTCCACAATATTTTATAAAAATGGCCTGTTTGACATACAGTCAACATCTTCAGATCGACACCTGAAGATGTTGACTGTTTGACAAAACTGGTTGTGTAAATAAAATTTTGTGGACAACAAAGTTTTGTTTTCATTCTTCATCATAAAGTTCCATAAATTTGAGGCAAGCACCATTGAATACAGGATTAGATTCTAATATTTTGTGACACATTACAGGCATGCATGGTGGAAACAGATGATGTCGATGAAGACAATGAGGAAGAGGGACAGGAACGAGTGACATTCCTATACAAGTTCGCTCCAGGTGCTTGCCCCAAATCCTATGGATTCCACGTTGCTCGCCTTGCTGGAATTCCTAAGTCTGTTATCACTTCTGCTCTGAAGGCAGCAAAGGATATGGAAACAAAAGCAAATGCGAAGAAAGTTGTAAGGGCCCTCTGTGCCTTGTCGATTGAAGACTCCAGTTGGAAGGATAAGGTGGCAAAAATTCTCGAGTGTTCCTGAAATCCTCTCATTCTCTGAGGGAAAGAATATGTAGGCCTAAGTACCTCTGCATGCAGTTTCATGAATCAAAGTGTAAATAGTCACATTGTCAATTTTGAAAGATGAATAATCACTGCTTGTTCCTCTTCAGCTTTGAATACCTAAATTTGAGATTTGTGGAAGACATTTAGTTCTTCATTTACACAACATCTGTACATACATTGTTCATCCCTAAAGGAATTTCATTTTTTGTAACGAAACATAGTATTTCATTTGACTGAATTTTTCATTTATCCATTTAAGGGAAACAACCGTAATGGCTTTTTTTTATATACCTCACAGTATTATTGCTCCTTTGCTCATCACTCTCTTTATAAACCATTTCCTTAAAACCGTACTGAAATGTATCCTTTGTAGTTTTTTGTATTTGAGTACTAAATAAAAGATCTCATGTTTTTTAATTGTGAAGTTCCTTACTTCCGATTGCAGTGATATTCTTGAATTGAAGCCCACACACTAATTGTGTACCCATATGTGAGTGGAGAGATGGATAAAAATAGCAGTTTCAGGTTTGATGTGGTGTAAGGAACAATTATATGAATATTTTTCCACAAAATAAAAACTTTACTACTAATAGTGTTTCAACACACTGAGAAAAGTACGTTGTTCCTTTTATCAGAAATGGATTTCCACATAGTTATACCTGATAATATACAATTTCAACACACTGTTTGATGATGAGTTTTTATTTTGTGGAAAAGTTCATTTTATCTATTATGAATGGAGTTCGGTAAATTCTACATTCTATTGAAGAGGAAATGTAGGTTGGATAAACCTAATGTTCAATCATTAAGTTAACCTCTGTTTAATTAAATTCATTTAGTCTTAAGATCAGATACAGTGAATTCTCACTGTCTCTTAAATCCATATTATTGTTTTCGTGTGTGACTTTGCCATTGCAGTCAGGGATAGTTGATGATGATGATAGTTGGGTCATACATTTAAATGTCAACAGATATGGGGTTACTGATCCAGTGATAGCTTCTTTCTGGTGATAATGTAATTAATTCTTCTCTGAAGCATTATCCTAATAGTAAATAATATTTATACAATATTCCAAAAAATTTTGCTTAACATTGTATGGGTATTAAATGGTTATCAGCATTTGGCTATTGTATGTCCTGAGGGTACTGCATGCTGTTTGAAGTGCCATATTATCAATAGTACTGTTGCCTAGAGGCCTGTGGGTAACCTATAAATGAGAACAGCATTACTATTAATTTTCTGTTCTCTGAGAAGTTCTACTTGACCACTGGTTTTTAGGTGGTTAAACTATAATAAAATACCTTGTTACACTTGAGTAAATGCCTTATAAGTATGAAGTGTTACTTACTTCCGTCACTAATAGAATGAATTACCTTTTCTAAGTGGTGCAACCTATCCATACAGCATGAGATACTTATTCTATTTTGGTTCTGAATGTTTGTTTTTCATCCTAGGGTTATTGGAAACATGGATGTTTCTGGGATTTCACTCTTATAAACATTGAGCTAAATTTTATAGAAAAAGTTTTAAAATATTTTCATTGAGTGAATAAAGTGACATTTCATTTATAAATATTATATAAATTTAAAATAAATCTGCAGTTTAGTCAGTAGTAACTACAAGAAAACTTGTCATATCAAGTGAGGATGATGACAAAAGTTATATATATTATAAGATATTTTTATCATACACACAGATTTTTCCTTCACACTATATGCTAAGGAAACAACAGAAAGAGTAATTATGCACATCTTTATTTCCTCCTTAGTGTACACTATACAAACTACTGCTTTTTAGTGTTATTCAGAGGGCAAGATTCTTTTGAGAATGGTTTCAACTAACAAATTCGGAGGATTCAGGCGATATTGTGTGGAAACGAAACATCATAAGGATACACAAACTGGACATTATTTGTGGAATTTGCCCAGTTTGTGTTTCCTTATGGTTTCAACTAAGGTTGAAATAATCTGTACCTCTCTGTGTGTGTATGCTTTTTTATGTCAGTTTATACACAGACAATGGGGAATTCTGTATACTTGGTAATTTATTTTTTAGAGCATATCGTAGATTATTTATTAGGTTTATTTTTATTCCATTTTAGTTTCTTCCGTTAAGATCCCTGGGATGTCCACAGATATCCCTAGAATGTGCTGGGGACTTGGGTATAAGGGATATTCCAGTGACATTCAAATGTTCCCTAGAGAATACACTCAGAACATTCTGATAATTTTCCTATGCCCTGCAGATATCAGCAGAAGAATAGTATTGTGATAGTGTAGATTATAGATAAATATAGATTATGAACATCTAAGAAAAAAAAAATGGTTGACAAGAAACCCATTTGCATTGAATATCCATGCTGGATATTGTGCAGATGGCAACCAAAGGCAACTGGATATCGTATTGATATCCATACAATGTATTTGGATGAAAATTGGATATTGTATAGATATTATGGTTGGATGTTGTACTGATATTATCTGCTACCGGGGTATAGATATCATTTAAGTAAGTAGCATTTGCTACTATAGTGAGGTAGTATCTTTAATTTTAATGGGAATTGCAGTATCGGAAAAAGGAGGTTCCTCAGGGGTGTGAATGGGGACTTAATACATGGCCACAATAAAGTTCCTTAGGGTACACAATGTTGATTGGAAGGTAATGATTAAGGTAGGTTTTTTATGAGCCTCTGGATAAATTTACCTCTTACTAAATCCCAAGATCTTCATACTTCCAACTACCAATCATTCCATCCAAAATATCAATTCTCTTCCTACCCCTACCTTATTTACCCAATGTTCTACCTCCCATTACAACCTTCAACAACACATTGCCCCTAAGTACCCCTTCCATCCACCTTTCTTGCCTTCTTTGGATTTCACAGCAATTGCCTCTCCTCCCCCACCATTCTCAGCACTTCTTCACTAGTTTTCCTCTCTCCACCTCACCTCCATCCATCACCATACCCACATCTCAAAAGCCTCCAATCTATGCTCATCATCCTTCCTCATGGTTTTGGATCCATATAGTGCTATGCTCCATATGAGGGTTTTCACTAATATTTTAGCAAATGTCTCTTTTGGTAATGCAATTCTTCATGTAATATCCTGGCCACTATGTCCATGATGCTTCCCAAATAAATAAACTTTTCTGCCTGTGCCAATTCTCCCCTTCTAGTATGATATTTATCCTAGCCTTTTTACTTCTCGAGAATATCATTACTTTCATCCCAACCTTCTCACACTGGCCTTGTAAGAGCTTGTTCATGAGCAAGTTTGACTGATTTAATGAGTTCCTCATCAACTTTGACTCCTGAATACCATTCCCCATGGCTCTTATATCATCTCATACACATACAAGTTACAAAGCATAGTGACAGCAGACACCCATCTTACTCCCCTGGTAATTGCACCCATCCAGAATCTCCTTCTGCCACCCTTACTTGTGTGGCATGAGCCGTTTAGGCCACAACCTAATCAAATGCTTTCCCAAATTCTACAAAGCAAGTCCAAACATCCTGATATGCTCTACATATATTCTGTTTGATCAATGTCCGCATTACAACTATTGAATTGCTAGTCCCTCTGCCTCTTCAAAAACCGAGCTGATCTTCATTAAGGTAATCTTATGCCCTTCTCTCCAGTCTTGATTATGATTCTTACCTTCACCACTATAATCCTCAGTCTGCAGCTTTCATTTTCTTTGCTATTGGAATTAATATCATCCTAACAAGATCTTCTGGCCACATTCTTTCATCGTAAATTCCTCTAATTAGCTCATAAAACTTCTAACTTTTCCTAAACCTTTTTGTATTTCTGCTGGTATATTATCCACCCCCTCTGCCTTATTCCTCTTCATGTTCTGCAAGGCCCTTTTAATCCTACTGTATAATGTCTCAGGACCTATGCTATCCTCATCTACTGCCCATTCTCTTTCTAAATGTAAGTTAAATTTAACATTATTTCTCCTTGCTACAAAATGTATTAGTAAAAAATCAGTATAATTAACAAAATATTACATTTATAATGCACTAATAATTTTCAAATGAGCATGAATACAAACAATGTGAAGATACTCTGCAATAAATATATCTTTATCCGGGGTTTAGAGACTTTACATAAATCATGACAATCAGCCACTTTTATTTTTAGTAAAAGCGATTTAAAGTAATTTTAAATTTAAGGAAACACATCTGTCTTCTTAAATCTTGAGGGAGTAAGCTGAATAATTTTGCTACCTGGTGTTAAGGGCCCTCAGTAACTAAGATCTCATGTTTTGGATTAATGTTCTGTTTTGTACATGAATGATATTAATGGACATCACAGTTATGGTCATATATTTTCATGTTTATTTTTGACAGAAATCATAGTAAATGTATAGAGCTGCTTGAGAAATCATTTTTAAACTGCGTCAATGAGTAAATAAATCTTTAGACAAATGCTTTCAAATTTTACGCCTTTCCTGATATATTGAATTCGTTTGTTTCGTAGTCGCTTGAATTTCGACTATATCGATATGTTTATTTCGATATCTGTGTATATCGTTTTGGGGTGGTGTAAGAGAGGTGTTTACTATTTACATGTTTGTATACTTATGAATCACTTGCAAAAATCATATTGTCAAATGACATTCAAGTTCTTAAAATATCCTGAAAAATAAGCGGCCTGTATCATTGTTGTTTGGTATCATTTTTCTTCACGTTATTGCAGTAAAGGGATGTGAATTTTTTCATCTCTTCTGGTGATAAATATTATTCAGCCAGTATGCCCGAAAGTAAGTTGTCCATTTGCTTAATTTTCTGCCAAACGACCAAGTCTTTAAAATATGTGTTTTTCTAACGGCATTAACTTTTTTTTTAGACGATTATAATGCATCAGGGGAAGGGAGAGATGATGTTGGTGATAGGTTGGTACTATTGAAAGTTATTGTCATAAACAAAAATTGATTTTATTTGAACCAATGGTTTATTCACCAAATACTCTCTTCGGGTATGAAACAGGTCCCAGCGTCTAACCAATGAAGACTTTCGCCGTCTTCTGATGACTCCCCGAGCTTCTGTACATTCGTCGTCTTCTGCTCAACATTCATCTTCAGCATCAACGGGAGCATCACAACATGCCTCTTCATCGGCTACCATGCAACCTCCATTCTCGAAAGCCCAAATCAGCCCATCTGAGAGAACCAGTGTATTCGGTGATGGAGACGATGAAGGAGGAGATCCTGAGGATAGAGCTGAGAGGAGGAGGAAAAAGAAGAGGTTTTACAAATGTTTTTACCTTTTTTTAGGTTAAGCTTTTTAAAAAGACTAAATTTATCCTTAATTTATGATAAGCTCAGAGGTTACTAACTTAAATGCTGAAGTCACTGTAAGCTCTTTGTTACCAGAATTGATTTATATCCTATAATGAGAAAATTCTATATACCCATCTTCAGCACCATTCTCACATATCATCCAGTTATACTTATTATCTTTCTAATATCTTTGGTAGAATTGCATTATGCTAGACTTTTGAAACTTCATCGGGTAGCATGACAGGTAACATTTGGTTTTGTACAACGCTCTTCACTACAGGTTAATGTATGATATACAGGTTAATAATATGAAAACCAAGTACGAGAGAAACCAACTAAAATCAAATGCAGACATAAACATAATTTTCAGGGGTAATTAGGCTAGTAAATATGATCTTAGCCCACTAAACTTAGAACACATTTGGGTTTGACTATTCCCATTCATTTTTGTATTTTTTACTTTAGTTTCAGTACTAAAACCGAGATATTAGTGAAGGAAAAGTATTAGGGCCAATGTGTTTCAGATATTGATTGTTGAAAGTAATTGAAGCTAAAATCACCAAATTTTAAGGAAAAAATCCTGAAGTAATTGCGAGACCTGTCAACCAGACTCAGTATTCTGAGAGTAATGATTTTTATAATGTAATAAATATTTATTGTAGGCAATAATTCACACTATTTACTAATATAGTCATGAAGGGGATGAGTGGGTTGTATTGCATATGGAAAAAGTCAAGGAAGGGTGGTGGAGACACAGGACCTTGGTCAGGTGACGTTGTGTGGAGGATTCCATTGATTATACCTTGGGTAGTTCATCCCACCTCCTAATTTTTGACTTTTTATTGACCGAGACTCTGCATAGATGTCTCTGAATATGTCAACTGTTCAAAAAACACAATGGTTGCAAAGATATTTAATCTTTGCAATCGACACGAAGTTTTTTTTACCTATCATTATCATCATGTGGTTTTACAAATTAGAGCCTGAATCAAATAAAGATTGTTACTGTTAACATTACTTACTTTGACATGATACCTTAAAGCAAAATATCTTTGAAGGAAAAATTAAGGAAAGAAACTGAGGATGCAGCAGAGGGCATCTCATTTATAAGTGCAATGGGTTTATATTCATATAAAAAATTTAAGAATACTGCAAGAATCCCAAGTTTTGGCTGCAGTGGCGTTTTATTATTTAGGAAATGAATGAATAGACGATTTTTAAAAGTTATAGTTAAGTGTTTAAATTTCAAGAGTGATGAATCACTTTACATTAATAGTAATTTATACTACTGCTTTCTGAATTCCTAATTAATAGATCTTGCACATATTTTTAGGACGTTTCCTTAACTATGACTTCACATGTGTGGGGGTTGTGTTAGAGTTGTAATCAGTGACTGAAAATAGTCTGTTGCTACCTGTTAACATACTTACTTCAGCATCATTTTACGCAGAGAACTTAATCTGTGGCCTTAACATATGGTAAGATCCCAGATTCTATGAACACCATCATTGAACAACTCGTTAATTTTTTTATTTTGTGTCTAAATTCAGTTGACTTTGTAGTTTTTACAATTACACATAAAGTACATTTCAAGTGTAACTTCAGTTTTGAACATAAATCAGTCTACATTATTTGAAATTAATACAATTGTTCCATTAGTTTACTGCTCTATTCCACATTTATTTCCCCATTATGGATTAAAAAAACCTCATATGCTCTTATGGTGTCTTCATATTGTTGCATTTATAACCTTTGAATAAAAAAGTGGCATTAGACTGTTAAGCATGAACTGAGAAGAACTTTGACTGAAGAGGGACTGTATTGAATGATTACAAAATACAATGAGTCAAAGCAGTGGTTACTTTTTTCCTTCAATATATATAATTTCCCTAGGAAGGACTTGAATACTGCAAACAAATACTGGATGTTATGACTCGATTAAGCTTATAGCCATTTTTTAAAATTCATTGTATAAATGTTTCTCTCACTTAAATTATTCTTGAATTAAAATTTCAGCTTTTATGCCAAACTCAAGAAACAGGAGGAGGATAAAATGGCAGAACTTGCAAAGAAGTATCGAGATAGAGCCCGGGAGAGGCGGGAGGGAGCCAACCCTGACTACCAGAGTGAAGACCCACTCTCAGCTGCCGGAGGATACAGGGCTGTTGCTCCTGATGTCAAGTCGTTAGTATTCCCAACTTCATGATACTACCTTCCTCTCTTTCTCTATTTTCTTTCTATTTCTATTTAAATTGTTCTCAAACAAGTTTTGGAAGGTGAAGTTTTCTACTCATCCAGGAAGTTCAGATGTTAGAAGAAAAATCATATCATTAAAATTTGGGTGTCAAAAGGCACTAGATTTTAGTAAATTCACCTCTGGCTACTGTAATGTTATCTATTTGCATGTAACTACTACTGGATGGGTATTTGAGATTAAATTTCATGACTAATGATCAAGTTCTTTTTTAAATAGCATTTTGATGCTAGGAATGATGTGCTATTGGAGAAAATGGGATTGTAACCACATTTTATGTTAGTTATGATTGTGATGCTTCTTCCTCCTCTGTTGCTCAAGCCTCTTTATCCTCACCAGAAAAGGATTGAGTGCAACACCATTTCTTTCTTAGTTGAACAGTGATATTTGTAAATAAATAATGTTGGCTTAGTTGAGAAGAAAACTGAAGTTGTTATCAGAAATACTAAAACAAACAAATTTGTTAATTTTTTGATACATTATAACACCACATTTACCATAAATATAGGAAATAGTTTCCGGCGTGACTTCGTGGAACTGCTTCATGATTAAATGAGACACAAGCTTTGAAATTTTTATGTGGAATTTCAAAGTTTGTGTCTCATTTAATCATTTACCAAAAAATAAAAATATGATTTTTTTAAAAATTAGCCTTAGAAAAAGGGTTGCAGGTCTTAAAGGTCTTACATTTGAGTTATCTTATAATCGGGTAATTTCAGTAAAATTCCATAAGAACGTGGGAAATATGATTGAAATATGAGATATATTGAGATGTGATTACATATGCAAGTGAGAATTCCTACACTACTGAGGAATTTTGAACCTATTCTTTACAATGTTTTGTTTTATATCAGATTGCTCCTGATATCCTGGGAATCACTCTTTTACCTTTAAAACCTTTGAGAAAGTTGAGGATCAGCTTATAGTCAGCCATTTATGGCATATTCTGAGAACTCAGGTTTATATAATCAGTAGGAAAGTTACTAACATTGGGTTGGATAAAACTGGTTTGGTCATTCCTGGTTCTAACAACAACACTTTCATGATATATCTCCTGTTATATACGTAGGTCTTACATTTTATGAGATACAGTAGATTTCAGCTATAGTGGGTATGGCTTATAACGAGAGTATCGCTATAGCGAGTGGTTGGTCCATGTGTTAAAACATAGGGAGCTCCTCCGGTTATTACGAGTGGTCATGCCTGCACAATCGCTATAGTGAGTAGATTTTGCCGTGGTTGCAACTCGGGTTGCATAAACCACAAGATTAAAAAAAAAAACAAAACAGATTTTGCAGTGGTTGCTATTCGGGTTGCATAAATAGCAGGATTAACAAACACTCATTACATTGTCATGCCTCGAGAATCTACATTGTAATGAAGACTTTACGAGAGACTTAGTTGTGATTTTATGCCACAGACTTTCCTGGGGAGTGACTGAACAACTTATCTTGGAATCTGTGTGCCAGTATGTCATTTCCTGGTGCTATTTTGTCCTTACAGCCGATCAATCGAAATAAAAAAACATATGGAGCTGTGAGCTAGACCTGTAGACAATACAGGAAAAGCCCATTTGTCTGTGTTGACCTTAGCAGGATGGCAAATCTCTCGACCCTCCTCTTATT
>WURS02071764.1:0-10411 GCA_011762765.2 Rhinocypha anisoptera | reverse complement strand
CCGGAGACATAAGCATCTGATGAACCACTAATGTGTTATGCATCAAATGCAATCAAACTTATGCATCAAATACCACAGCATTAAGAAATCAGGGTGATATTGTTACAAATAAGAGATTAACATTATACAATAATTATAATCCACATGCTAAGGCTAAAAATTATTTAGATAAAATAAACTGATACTGAAAGCATGCAGTAGAAGGAAACAGATGAGCCAGTGCTAAATTTAAAATTACTCCCCGAGGCATTAACATAATCCTTATGAACTGTGTAGGGTGCTGATGCTGAGACATGAGCCATTGTAAAACTCAAAGTACCCAAAAATACCCAACGTACAATTTTATTAACCTCATATTGCACTGCTAGGCTAAGGTGATTTTTCCTTAATTCAGCCTCATAAAATTTAATAGAATGGAATGTTTTTTTCATAAAATGTATTGCAATTCAAATTCTTACAAAAGATTTTTTCTAAATTACAAAATTCATAACAACTAAAGGAAAATGTAATAATTTAGGCCTCAATCAAAAACTATTTTCCAATGCTCCATGCAAAAAACTGTAACGGGCATGATGATGAGATAATATTCACAACCTGCCTTTGGATCAAAATTAATATGAATGATCAAAAATTCTTAAACCTTACTTTAATCAGAAAAAAATATACTGGGAGAATTCATGAATGGATTTTAGAATATGTTATCTTAACTTGCTCAATTTAGGAAATATTCACTTGAGTTTTGGCTGAAGAATTCAATCAGAAAGAAAGAAAAAATAGAGGCTTTAATGCAATCTTCATTATATGCGACATGAAACAAAATATATGCCCTTACTTATCAGTTCACAAAGTTACTGCTATCTCCACATCATTGCTTCTTCACTATGAAGTACTCTTTAAAGAAAATTCTGCTAACTGTTACAAACTTCTTTCCTGAGATTGAAATGTAAAATAGAGAAAGACTTTCTTTAATGCCAGTTCAAATATGCACAATTTTTCAAAATGCATTAAACAGTTCATTCCAATGTTCAGATATAGAATTTATAATGCTATATATCATGTGAAATAAAAAAATATTCCTATCAGAATCAAGAAAATTAGTAGAAATCAAAGTATTTTATGAATTCCATAAAAACACCAATAATTCAGAACTATAATAATTTGCGTTTAAAAGAATACAAAAAAATATTTGTGAGGCATTTCCAGTTGATTCCTTTTTCAAAATAAATGCAATCCGTGAATGCTGCATAATTCTTTTCAGAAATCAAATGGATATATAAGTTGTGGTACTGCCATAATTTAATGGGCATCATGATTATTGTTGACATTAATTCAAATGGAATAAGAATTCACTACAACCTTCTGAAAAGGGATAGGGAACCTGTGCAATATAATATTCATTTGATAACCCACTACATGAGTATAATTGAAATATTTATAATCCTTTCAATTTATTTTACCCGTATTCAACACCAAAGTTTAAATTTAACCAATGATGAGCTTAATTTTTTAATCATGCCATGATGTTTCCATATTACAATGGGATGATGTGTATCTGATGGACCCATCTGAAGTACATTAAAGATAATTACTTTTAAGAATTTTAATAGCTACATATTATATTAATCTGGGTAATGGCATCATGAAAAGCAGCACGAATCAAGGTTATAAAATAGACATCAATTGTAATTTCTACAATTCTCATATTTATTCACTTATAGCAGTGGCTCATGGTGTCCCATTTACCTGAGTTCTGTATTTGCACAAATCTAACATGATTTTTTTCCCTTCCAGACTTCTGAAGCGAAATGTTTGTCTTAAAATAGTAAGCAAAATCCTTAACTAGAATTGTATTGGATAATCTGTACATTTAAGTTTAGCAGTAATTATAGTGAAAGGCTCTTTTTGTTAAAGTTTTAACTCTTCACATGTACATGTATACGATTCTGAAAGCCCAATGATGCCTCTGAACACCTTCGTCTAAACCCAAGCCGAGTGCTTTCATGAGGGGTCACATTTTCCTGGGAAACCACAGGTAGCACAGGTGGGCCCTCTACCCTGATTTGTGAATTTTCACATGCCATTGGGATTAGTACCACCTGAGCTCTACCCTTGACTAACAAGAAAGCCTTAGGTTCGAAGGCTGTGGTTTTGAAATTCATATAAATATAAATGTATTCACTTTGTGGATCTCCAAAGGGTATGATATAAAAAGCTCAAAAAAATTGGCATCTTAGAATTGTGCAAATACAATTTTATCATTCACTATGGTTAAAAAATAGTAAACAATATTATAACTTATATAATATAGATTTCATTTACCAATTTAATGTTTAAACAATCATTTTAGTGCATATCCCTTAATGTTATTTGGTGAGTAATTCCTCATCTCACCTGCACTTTGGTGATGCTGCATTGATGTAACCAAGACACTAAGTTCCGTTTCATGCATTTTCTCATTAATAATTGTTTTACGCAGAAAAGTTTCTTATAAAAATGATCAACTTTTAACTTCCTTTAAAGAGGGCTGAGGCATTTTCATGGTGTCCAGAGCGAATGGGAGATGAAAAAAAACTCCAGCTGGAAGTCACAAAATGAGATGGTGCTTGTCAGAGTGAGTTAAGAGACAGTGTGACAGTAAAACTTGCATTGTCTTCAGCTGTATGAGGAGTTGGTTCAAATGATTATTGTTACACTAAATCTTTTGCAGTGAAAGAAACTTGGGCGGCAGGACATGAATTCTTGTCAGATGCAGTGAAAGAAACTTGGGTGGCAGGACATGAATTCTTGTCAGATGCAGTGAAAGAAACTTTGGCGGCAGGACATGAATTCTTGTCAGATAAAGCACAATGCGAAATAATATCGGGGTCAAAATTTCATGAAGAAAACTCAAAGCAGAGGAAATGCATTTGTGGGTAGTATTGTGGGGATTCATCATGGAGGTTCCATAACCAGATAAGCAATGACAAAAATAGCAATAGCCACACTTTCCTTATCACAAATTCCAAAGCTCAGGTAAAATTCTAAAATGAAATGTTATTTGACATTAAGGGGAGTTATTTATGAGATGCCTTTGAAAAAATCTTTTTCTCTGATTAATTTTAACTTTCAGATGAATCATCAGATCTGATTTCACATGTGTTATGGATTGAAATAGGTTTCTTAATAGAGTCATTTAATTTGTTTAATAATGAAGGCATTATTAAAAAAATAAATAATTATTCTCAACTTTAGATAGGTGGAAAAATTTTCTTGACAACAAATCATATGGATAAATGTGGTCACTATTAAAATAAATGAAAAATGAATTTTGAAAAGGAGAGAAAATGTGTGTAGTTTTAAAAAAATGAATCATGAAACCAAGATCAGAGAAAAAATATGTGGAGTAAACACAAAAAGTGTAATAAGAGAAAAGAGCTGAGACTTCTGTGAGACTAATATTAGAGATATATACATCAAGTTTGGTGGAATGTAAGAATATTGAATGAGAATATCCCTTTATAAAGGGAATATTAGGTAGGACCAAATTTATATTGATGACTTCATATTTTGAAGTAGTTTTTAAAGAGTAAGAAATATACTAAGTGAAGTGTGATATCTGACTAGAAATCTGGATGTGAAAGACATATAGAAGAAAAATATAAATTAAAATAGATAAGAAAAAAACTTTTAAGTTTGAAAACCTTTTAATAGAATCCTTAAATCTTCATGATTGTGAATGCAGTTGGTGAAAATGATTATGTGAACAATATTGATTCAGAAACAAACTCAAGGAGTCTGGAAATTGAAATGGATTTGTGTCCCATTAGTCAATCGCTGTTCAAGGAAGGGAAAATTGAAGAGCACATGCAAGAACACCCGTCACGTTTATGGAAATGTGGTAATTGCTGGAGGAAATAGAATGAAATGCCTTGAGATTGATGACTGTTGGGACAAAATAGCTGATGTTTTGGAAGCCTATGATGGAATATACTATGCATATGTAATAGTAATCTACCGTGCATAATAGTAATCTCTGACAACTGAAGATAAACAATGATTGGACAAAAACCATAGAGTTATTTATATAATGGGTATAGGGAGCTTCATGGCCTAGCAGTAGAGAGAGAAAGCTGTTCCATGGACTTTTCATTGTAAGGCATGCGATTGGTTTAAACCTAAATTTCATACTATATGCCGAACCAGTATACACTTATTGCTGTACTTTGTAACTGTAAATTTAAATTTTAAAGAGCACAGGATTTCATATACAAACAGGGAAATCACAAATTTTACATTCTAAGAGTACCACAGAAATTAAGAAAACATTGTGACAACAATTCCTACTCAAGATCACAATGACATTATTAAACAATCAAATAAAATCATGAAAAAAAACCACAAAATATTAAAATTTATTTTTAAAATATGTCCTGTTATTGGATTAGGATTTAATTATTCCCTGAAAAGATTACTCACTTGGCATTTTACTCATACGGAACTCTTTTAATATGGATAAATAAACAAAAGGTGTAACCATGACAGATATGCCATGTTGCCACGAGTCACGTGACCAGTGATTGTACAATGTGCACCAAAGCTCACTCTACCTATTATAACTAAAACACTTGAAAAAATATATATAAACTTTAAAACCTGTAGAGTTACACAAAATTAAAGATAGAACAACCGATTTGGATGATAATCGTCGTCAACAGCTGATAAAAATAATTAGTGAAAATGATCACGTTCTCTTTACTTTGGTGGAAATATACTAATTTTTAAGGCTTACATATGTTGTTATTATATATTATGGAATTCCACAAAGCCACTGTGAATTGTTATCATTGGAGTACCAATGATGAGATACCAGCAGAGTTTTTCATGGTAATTTGTTTTAAATTGACTAGTCTCATGAAATTCGATAAAATCAGAGTAAACACAAGGAGCAGAACCTAATGCAGTGGGATTGGATAGACAATGATAGTGAGATTGAAACCATTTTGCACCATTAATGAATTATCCCCTCTTAATTAGACATTATGGGAGCAATGATAACTTAAAATTGATTGTTAATACCATCATGGCAGAAAGTACAAAAGACCCAAGGGCAATGTTGAAATAGCTGGAGGGCACGAAATATAGATGTTATCTAGGAGAAAATCAAAAGGAGATGTAAGTGATAAGAGTAGGAGAAGCTTGTAGGTTTGGAAATGCCAATTAAAGAGGTAAAATTATAGCATGTGGAAAATTATTACAAAAAGCAAGGAGTGTCATTGATGGACTTGAGAAATGAGGGTGAAGTGAGGATTAGAATAGAAAATACATGATAATTTAGGGTAATGGAAAAGCAGCCGAGAAAACATTTAGGAAAAGGGAAAGATACTTTGCAGTAACACAGACATAAGGGAAAAGTTGGCAAAGTACTTGCTGTGGAGGATATGCTTATACAGCTGTGAAGCAGAGTCTATTTAACCCTTTTAGTGCCAGCAGGCTTTAGTGCAGCAGATCTATTGGCCCGACTTTTTGTTAATAAATAATCTTTTATTAAATTGTTTAGGAGGTAAAAATATAAATTAAATATTTTACCTACTCTAAAAGTGCTTCGAGTGTAAAAAATTGATGTTAATAAATTTATATAAACGTATATTATATTGTTTAAATGTGTAAATTAATAAATATACAAAAAAACCTGCCATTTTTCGCATATACCAGGTGATAGGGGCTAAAGGCAGTCTAAACTAAAAGGGTTAAGTCAAAAATAGTATTGAAACCTTCAAATAAGGACTTGGGAGGAGAATGCCAGGTATCAGGTGTGTGGGCAATTATGGAAGTACTCATTGGAGTAAATTGAGTTCAAGAAGTGAATACAGGCTTTAAGAAAAGGACAAGTATTGATAGGCCATGCATTGAGGAGGAATATGATGAAAGGTAAGGTTGGTAGATAATTGGAGAAAAGGAAAAAGGTGAAGATGATAGGACTTCTGCTGGATAGGATAAAGAAGACTGAAGAGAATGACAGAGGAATGGTATACAGAGGAGTTACCATTTGCAGGTAACTAAGGACATGAAAATGCATAAGACTTTTGATGATGAGTAAAATTAGTCCCCATTGCTTTAGCGAGCTTACTTAGCAAAATTACAAGTACAGAAGCAGTTTGGTTGCTATTTCCCATCACATTGAAAACAGTGCAAAGTGACTTCATTTTTCTTTCATCATCATCAGACATCATAGAAAATAATTACTTTTCTATCTACCAATATAACCTAAAGTGGCAGAAAGTAAACTTACTTTGTTTCACCAATGAATGTATTTTGGCATTTATTGTCTCAACAGCAATTCCCTGATGTCAGCAACACCTTACACACAACTGAGATGTTCCAGCAGCCAATCTAAATATTGAATAAAAAAGATCAGTTGATAACAATGGTGGTACCATGGAATGATCATTTAATTGCTACAATTTTATTCACAAAATAAAGCAGAAAGTCTTTTTATTCAGCATTAATGCCTACAATGATTATGCCATTGCACAATGAACTGAGAATTTTTCCTCAATAAACAATCATGCAGCTTTCATTGTGCATTTAAAGTTGATATAAAATTAGTAAATACATGTTTCCACACATCCAAAAATGGCTAACTGAACCATATGAACATTAGACTGGGCGAAACAAACCAAAATAATGACCTAATTAATGCTGCCTCTTAACCCTAGTAAAATTAATCATAATTAACAAATCACAAGACTGGCTGGCTGATACTGACTTGGTACAATTTTCAATAATGCCACAGACCAAAATTGTGTGTTAGGGTTATTTCATGTGATATGGGGTGATGATTATAGACTAATTACCAGCCTAGTAGAGGAGTAAGTTTAAGTTTGACATTCAAATGGAAGAAAATTATTCAATAGACAACTGAACATTTCATAGTCACTTAACAGAATTTTTTAAATAATTTAATAACCACTACATGAAACAAACTAGGTTGAAGTACAGGTGTACATGCCACAAACTAGTTACCGGGAAGAAGAATCAACTTTGAGATTGGGTGGAGGAAATGCAGGAAACTCTCACAGGCTATGTCTGGTGGCATGTAGCCATTGAGGAAGAAAATATGCAGATTGTAAATTCCACAGAAAGGTTTCCTTAACCCCTCAGGCACGTCTGACGTAGCTACTATGTCAAGTGGAATCCATTCCGAGGGATGTCTGACATAGTCACTATGTCTTATGGTTTCACTTGCATAATAACGTTATATTTATGATAATGAGTATTTTCTAAGGTTCAATTTTAATTTATAAAGGATACAATAACTTGTTTAAATCAATTTTCCTCCGTACTCTGGGATTTAAGTTAACTTTAAAAGGCTGTGCCTGAGTGGTTAATACAGCCTATATTTTGACAAATGTCCTCAGGACTTGAATATGAAATAATTTCTTGAAACCTGGGTTTTAATTAACCTTTCAATGGAAATAAAGTCCACCTCTTGTTTCCTCGATACAGTATTATTTTCATGGGAATTTAGTTAATTGAGTTTTAGGCAGATACAAAAAGGCAGAAGTGAGTTATGTGGTAAACAGGGAAATAAAGGAAAGACCATCACTATTCAGAATAACTTTCACATCATTTGTATTTGGGTTACGGGAATGGGGTATTAGGAATATTGGAAAGAAATCACAGCTATTCCACAATGGAAAGCGGTAAGAGAGAGGACAACTGAACAACTGAAAGATCAAGGATCATAGATAAATTTTATGAAATCCAGAAAATAGAAGAAAATCTACACTAGAATAAACACAGTAAATACCAACACGGAATAATAATGAAGCAGTTAACTAAACGGGAGAAGGAATACAAATGACCACTGCTGATGGTTGTGGGAGAATTACGAGGATAAAAATCACAAAATAGAGGTCGTACAAAATGTAGAAAAAAATTCTTGTCAGAAATTATAATATAAAAAATCAATTCCGTCTTTCTGGTCACCAGAGAAAGTCTCGTACTGCGGGATATTCTGTCAGGGTGGAAGTTAGATGGCACAATTTCATGACAGGCCTGAAGTACAAAGAGATATGCAAGACTAATGGAACGAAAATAAGTCTTTTCCGAAAAAATATCCTTAAATTACTCTTCCTATTATCCTTCGGCTACCAGCCTTATACTCCCTTCCAATCTCTCTTAAAAGCTTAACCTTTGCTGGCCATACCTTTGCAATTTCTGGAAAATTTTCACTAATCAGAATTCACAAATTGGAACGAGGAAATAAATTCCACTAAGAATGTGCTACGAACTTTACCATGGAAAACTTACACTAAAAACATGGGCATCCTTGATTTCACGAACAAATACAATAACTGAATTACTGATCTTATAAGACGAGAGCACCGTGGTCCTGCACAAATTTAGGCTATGTTGTCATTAGATTTCAGAGAACACAGATGCTATAAAATGTGTGTAGCAAACATAATTAAATCCTAGCGATATTTAAGCAGCATAAGAACCAATAACATGATTGTGCATCAAGCCTTAGGGGATCGAAAAGCACTGGTTAAACCTCTTCCCTTAAACGTAGAAATAGTTTAGTCTGTGGCGTAGGTCTAGAGAATTTGTCCGTTATCGTAATATTAAAGACACAAAGGATACTTAAAAAAAAAGAATTGTTTACTCACCGATATTAATTTATATTCATCTTCGTAACCATCCAACACAACGATTAGTCAAACTGCACACTTAAGGGACCACTCGGAAGTAACTCCATAAAATTTAAGGGAAAAGAGGAATGATTAAGATAGAACATTACCAAGATAATTTAAAAGGCATATAAGAATTAATTATTGATGTGTAAGCAAGAGTTCTCACTTACTTTTCCTTTCCCAAAAAAGATCAATTTTTGCATCGAGCATTATCACGTGCTAGACTATCACAAGTCAACTGCAGTCTACTGTAGCCTCGTCAAGCTGCCACAAAAGTTCGTAAATTCACGAAACTAAGGAACTACACCTATGTAATCTCTATTTTCTAGTATTTATCACAATACAACTATTATTTGTAGCAAATAAACAATTGAGCATTTGAAATATAAAGTTACAGCCACAAAATAATAACAGGAAGGCTTATTCACGATAATACCACGAATTTAAATTCTCCTGAATTCTCCTCTCACATGAGAAACACCAGATGGCTCTGTACGCACCAGATTCCAATATGGCCGCCTACATTTTTGCGGATAATATAAATCGGTATTATTTCATTTTTTTATTTTACGTCGTATTTTAATTTCTTTTACCGCGTACTTCAGCCTAAAATGTGAAAAACTAAATGAAATCGACGGATACGTACGAAACGAATTAAGTCGTTTACTAACAGTTTAAATTTTATAAAAATTTTGATTTTATTTGTTAACCTATACAGTCCCGTAAATACAAAAGTATTTGCACGCACCGTTAACAAAAATATACTTTGGGACTTAGTTAAATACACAAATCAATCTTAAGCAATATAAGTAATATTTAATATCGCAGAGCACAGAAAAATTTACCATTCACGAAAATTGAAATAGTAATGTAGTTTCTCTGGGCGTAATTCAAAGACGATGAAATAACATAACTTCTACATTTTTTAAAAGCTGTTTGATGTATTCAATAGCATCATATGGTACTTTTACAAGGAAATACCAAAAACATTATTACTATATTTACTATACATAAAGTTGAAAAATCATTTACTAAAAGACACAAAGTGCAGTGCACTTATACTCAAGATATCAGTCTGACATTTTCAAAGTTGGTCCCTATTCTACTCTGAGTTTGGAAAAAATCGAAAGACCCAAGAAAACCCGGGTTTCACTCCAAAACGTAATTTTTTACATGCAAACTAATGGGAAAATGGGAACTTTACCGTGTATTACGAGTTTCATTCACTCTTTAAAATATAAAAATATTATGATAGTAGATTCGGACTTGGACTAAAACTAGAACGAAAGAATGACGTTTCTTATTCTATCCATGTTTATCTATACATCGATCTAAAAATTGAATCAATTGCGTTGAAACGAGAAAATAAAGACTTGAATTTGGAAGCGAGCGGCGTTTTTTTGGTTTACTCCCGAATAGGATAATGGTACGAATAATTCTGACGTTACAGACGAGAGCGGGAACCCACGATTTTTGGAGACGAGTACGGGATATCGGGAGTAAAATAAAATATCGGGAGTAAAACGCAGTTGCAGCGAATTGTGGAAAATTGACAGCCTTCGTCGAAAGGCTGGAAGAGGCAGGCTGAAGAAGAAAAGGCTAGAGCGCGAAGCAGAGAATAAAAGGCTGGAGCGGAAGCGCTAGGCAGAAAGGAAAAATTTGGAGCTGGAACTAGAGGATGCGGAGCGGCAGATAAGGTTCCAATTGGAAATGGAAAGGCTAAAAATCTCCCAATC
>WURS02071754.1:0-10412 GCA_011762765.2 Rhinocypha anisoptera | reverse complement strand
CACAAGTTTTTTCCAATAATTTCGACCGCGCAGCGGTCTTTCTCGAGGCGTAGTTGGCGGAAAAACTCATATATATATATATATAGCGTTATATCGAACTCCATTCTTTTCTCTAGGAGGAGGTGGGATTTGTTTGAATTTCGTAAAAATAATTTCTATTTCCTGCCTATGAACGTGTTAGAAAGTTTACAGTTACGCATACTTACAGATCCAGTTTTAGCGCTGACCCTGACGTAATTATATACGTACTTACCTTAGAGTAATTAATTCTGTGTTTCAAGAAGATATTAACATAAAGAGTTGTACCGCTAGCAAAACCAATGACTTGTCTCGTCAATGCTGTCAGAAATAAGGACTTTGAGCTAGTGCTTGTGCTGGGTCGTCTCGAGTGTTTACGAATTAGAACTTTTTAAAACTAATTAATGGGCTGTTTCTAATTCCCATGGCTTAGGTCCCGTCAACAGGTGCCCCAATGAATCCGTCATTGGATTTACCTGAGTTCGTGGGTGCTTTTCGCTTGAACGCGCATAAGTTGGTACGCCCCGTGCATCCCCAGAAACGCGAACGAAAGCTGTGGTGCCAGAAGAGTTGGACGAACTCCTTGCTAGGACCTCAATGCCAGTTGGCCAAGAAGCGCTCTACGTTTCAAATTTGCAATTTCCTCATTCGAAGGAACGGGGGTTTACCTTCGCTGGCATTGGATGTGGGAATAATCCCCTAAGCCTGCGTATTGATGATGATACTGGTGCGTGGTCTGACTCGTATGCGGTCGTAATCGGTGCTCTTTGCGTACATACAATTTGGTGCTAAAGGAACAACTTGAGACGACCATTTTAAACATAGCGACTGCGGTATGTAGCCACCAGAGACCATTCAGGGAATATTTTCTGAAAATTGTTTTTCTTTCATACAAAAGATATATTTCATATTGAATGTCATTTCATATTTCCTTCATCAAGCATTCTTCCTGCGTTCATGCCTGCAAACGCTCTCCTTAAATGACTTTTTACTCGTTTGTGGTAGTAATATGTAATTAAAGATTTTAGACGGCTCGTCGTTGCGCCGCCGCGATTGAGGTCATGATGCATCGTAAAATCCGGGCAATCCATTACGGGAGGGCGAATATCCTTGCCCGAAGATTAGTTCAAACTGGCTACAGTCATGTTATGTGATTAACGCGTTAGTGGTTGAGCTAGCATAGAGGGCATATTAAATCACCAACATTTTTCCCTCTCATGAGGCAGAATGTCCTTGTCACTGTGATTACACACCCTTAAATCACAGTCAAAAGATTTGACTGTGCTTAAGTTAGCTGTAATACTACTGAACCCTAGTACTCATGTTTACCTCTTTACTATTACATTGGGGAAAAAGTCATTTCCTTATTGCAAATTTCATTTTTTAAGTGGAAAAGTAAAATGTGGTTTGAATGTCTGTTTTTTCAGTGTGGACGGGATGATACTCATACTATAACGCGCTTCTGTTTAGACGACATTTATTCTAACTTCATTACTGCCGAACCATTTCTTTTGATTCGAGTATGCTTATTTTATTTAATCCCCCAAGTGAGCATATTAATATTATTATTTGTCAGTACTCTAAAAAATCTCTTCAGACTTTTCTCATAGATGAGCAGAGCTATCACATGGTTCTGACCCACATAACGAACCCTGAGGTTAAGTGAAAAAATTAATCCTATTCTTTAAGGCATGTAAAAACTGAAAACCCGAGGAGCAGTTACTCTCTGATGTTCCGGTATATATCGTGGTGCACTTATGTACCAGTCAGGAGGATTGGGTTATGTAGATTATGGTCCTATCACTGAAATGATGTTAAAAAGTATTTCTTTTTAAGATTATGTTCAACAATATCAGTGAATCTTTTAAATCGCCGAAGAAAAGCTTGAACGTACGGCTTGGAAGATGTTGTAGAATAGGTATTGAATAGGAATAGGCATAAATTAAAGATAAGGTTTGTTATATTCGATATGATTTCGTCAGCATTCTTTACCAATACAAACCAAATTATACTTTAATTATTAATGCCTTCATTTTCAAAAACTCTTTATTGTTTCTTTTTTTGCTTTTCACTGTTTTTAAGTTTATTTCTAGCCATCCATTCGCGCGCACCACCCACCCAAATGCGCCATACCCGCGCTGGAATTAGAAATATTAATATGACCTTCAATATGAACTCTTATGGTCTCATTTGTAACTATTTTTACGATATTAATCTAAACTATTTTTTTCCATGGCGTGGAAAATCAGGTGAAAGTGTTAATTTTTTCGTTCCTGATGGGTCTTAATTCATTTGATTGCCCCTCACTCCCTTTCCCCTCATTCCAGTAATTAATGAGAAAGTGAAGGACTACCACTCGGATGTGGCGTTTTCTCTCCCATCGATCTTCATGCTGGAGTTGTTGTAGGAAGTTTGGCAGTGTCAAATAGATACGTACATAATCAAGCCAGTAGACAGGAAAATAAACCTCTGAAAGTATTAATTCAAATGAGGATATTCATCTTTCAACCTCAATGCTGCTGGCAATAAATGCTTAATAGTAGGCCAGAGTAATCAGGACTTCAAGGCGCCTACCTAGGATCTCAATTTAAGAGAACAAAGAAGGACAGATTTGAATCAGTACTGCTCTCTGAAGAGAAAATAAAATATGGTTTCTCGACTAGGCTGCATGCGATAATGTTACTGCGGAACAAAATAAAGTTTAGCGATTTTAGCAAACTAGAAAATCTTCTAAAAAATCTCATTGAAAATTCAGATACTCCATTATTGCCTTATTCAATGGTTTGAAAGAAAAAAACTTTGCTTTTTCACAAAATATATCTTTTACCTGAAGATGTCACACAATGACGTAACCGGTCGTGAATAAAGATATATTTTGTGGAAAAGCAAAGTTTTTTCTTCCAAACCAGCAATGGATTTCCCCCAAGTGACGCCAGCTACCATTGCTTTATTCAATCATTACTTTATAGAACTCAGATTGATTTTTTATTTAAAATTAATATGTAAAAATGTTGCATACAACTCAAGAGAGCAGATAGTAAGATTGAGTGAGTGAGTGACAAAAAACACTGCCCACTCTTAGAAGAATATTAATACATTATGACCAGATGATGACCATTATCTTGTCTAATTTAAATAAATTAAAGCTACAACCTCTATTTGTTTTATTAATAAATTCATCTCGGTTCTTGCACCGGGTTAGAGTTTGTTGGAGGCCCAACGTTTCGATGATCGACTCGTTCATCACTATCAAAGCAACTGATAGCTGTGTCTAGTTATCTGCCTGTATAAATCCTGCCAACATCCCGTGCTTGGACGCCTAACAATATTGCCATTCATTCGTTACGGTAGCGGGGTAAACAAATCAAAATATGGAGACATTGTCCCTCCGATAAACTCTCACCCGGTGCAAGACTCGAGAGGAATTTATTAATACCATAAGCCGGGAAAACACCAGTTCATATTTGTTAGAAGAATACTTTGACAAGCTACCCAATCGCTATAGACACCAAAATTACAGTTTGATAAATAATAATAAATGGTAATCTACCGGTTAGGGAAGTTTTTTTGGTGAGCCTCAGGCTAGATTTTCCCCGCTTTCTCTGAATTTAATCCCTCTTTAAATCTGCATACTTCCAAACACCTCTCATTCTATCCTAAATATCTATTTTCTTCTTAACCATACCTTTCTTATCCAACATCCTACCCCCTCCATTACAGCCTTCAACAACCCTTTACCTCTTAGTTCCCCTCCCATCCTCCTTTCCTGCCTTCTTTGGATTTCGTGCAATAATTCCCTCTCCTACCATTCTTATCACTTCTTCATTAGTTTTCCATTCCGTCCCCCTCATCTTCTCCATCCTTCACCAAACCCACATCTCAAAAGCATCCAACCTATGCTCATTATCCTTCCTCATGAACCAGGTTTCGGATCCATATAATGCTACGCTCCACATAAGGGTTTTCACTAATATTTTCTTGAACCCCTTCCTTTTCCCTCTCATCAACTCCTTCCTTTTCGCAAAGACCTCTTTTGATAATACCCTGGCCATTAAATCTAATTACCTCTATTATGCTGAATGAATATTATGCTTTCCAAATAAGAAAAAAATTCTGCCTGTTCCAATTTATGCCCTTCTAGTGTTAGATTTAGCTCAACCTTCTTACTTCTCGAGAATTTCAGTACTTAAGTTTTCTTACTTTTAATTTTCATTCCAAACCTCTCACTCTGTCTCGGTAAAACGCAGTTCGTGAAAACGATTAGCAAAATAGACAACTAAGATTCCGTATCACCAGACTATGAATATCGAGGACTGGAAAGAAGCGCTGATCCACACTATCCGCAGTTGGGGGAGATGAGTATCGCTGACAATCGGACATGACTTCTGCCGGCCACGTATTAACTACTGCCCAAGGAGGCTGGGGGCATGACGGGGGAGTATGAAGTGTGGTTCAGGGAGGGAAGCTTGTCTACGGAACATATCCTGAACCTCAAGAGTATCCTAAGGGTGAGAATAATAAGATAAGTGTGGACGCAGTAGTGGTTGTCGTAGGCTTCGAGAATGCATGTGCCTCTGTCGACCGAAAACCACTGGTAGAGAACCTGGAGGTCTTCAGAGTGAATAGGAAGGAAGACCCGGATCATATGCGGGACGCGATCACGGACATGGCCTCCAGGGTAATGCATGGGAGGGTGATATATGTCCCATTTTAGAACAAGAAGTATCGCGTGCGAGAAGAGGAGATGAATGTCGCTAGCAATCTTCAACCTAGCGTTGAAGAGGTCAACGGGGTCGTGGGAGAAGACGCTAGGAAGTTATGGGATCTAGGTGATAAGTTTGAGGAAGAAGAGAGATGACCTACGAGTAAACTTCTTGACCTTTGCAGACGAAATAACACCGATTGCCTGGGAGAGAGAGAGTCAGCCAAGGGAACAGCCGAACTCCCTTGAAACGACTGCGAAACCAGGACTGAGGATATCGCATCAAAAGACCCAATGTACGGAAAGTAGCAGAGGCGGTGGTAGAGACATGAGAATGAGGCGAAGTTCTCAGAGTCACCAGATACAAATACCAAGAAGAATGAGTCCAATATAACGGAATAGATAGGGGTGATAAACGATGAAAGAGCTTATGAGTTGGATGTAGAAGATAGACTGACCAAGGACAAGTACATCAGGAAAAATATTTAGCTCGACGCTAATACGTATAAGGCACTACAGAACGGTCCGCCGTTCTGTTTCAGCTTCGGGTCTCACAACCACAATTGTTAGTTCAAAGAAATTTTTAACGAATATAAGTTGAGTATTTGTTTTGAGTAAAATATATATTAGAGGACGGTGATTATCAATGAGACCATTCACAAAAGGAGAATGGAGTTCTATAGACGTCTATGAACCGAATGGATGGTAGCATATTTAGAAAAGGATATTTGAATTTGTGACGGGATTGAGCACGATGGTATTGAGGACAGACTCAAATGAAGCAGAAGAAACGGAGTCAAAGGTCCGCGAAAGGAGAAAATTTTGGGAAGTGGTGGATGGTTTCTATTGGTCAATTAGACCGAAGGAGGCTGGCAAAGAGGAAGAAGAGTGTGATTACAGAAGACGGAAGATTAACGTGAAAACGAAGAGCCACTAGGAAGAAAGGAAAAGGGAACACAGAATGAACAAAATGACTTCACCTTCAAACTGGAATGTTCAAAGCGGTTAAAAAAAAGAGGCCTATTTTGAAAAAATGAAAGGGCATACATATTATTGAAAACAATTTTTTTCCTTGCTGAAATATATTTCTTATTTGAAAACTTTTTATTACATAAGCATTTGTATTGCCTGTAGGCGTATGAATATGCCTATTTGTGTACATTCACAAGCCTTCAAAGCAACACGGGATTGTCTTTTGTTGTCAGTACTACTACTCTACAGCAACTATTTGAGAGTTTTACAGTCATGAGAGATACAAATATAAATATGATTAATACTATACGTTACAACTTTATATTTATTTGTTTTTGTCTTCTAATGCCACCAGGTGTTAGTTCAATTACATGCTTAATAAATGTAATTTTAGTTTTTTGTTTTGAGTTAAATATAACATATAAGGTTCGTTGCGTATAAATGAAATTTAATTCACTTATTTAAGAAAAATTTACATTCTTAAGAGGTTAAATGTAATTCAAGTAATGCACAAATATTTTTCAGAAATAGAACCAAGTGTGTAGAATTGCCATTTAAAATTTTAAGGCACAATGGAAATTAAAATAATTAGTAAAAATTTGGAAATTTTAAATGACTCTGCTCATATATTATGCTCTCGGAAATAAGGTGGTATCCTATAGCCATCGCGACTTTGACGATAAGCAAGTAACATGTGAAATGCTCATCATTTGCAAGGGAAATTTTCCCGTGTTTCTCAGTAGTTCCTGATAATTTTTTTGTCTACACTCCTATCTTTTTCAATTTCCAATTCCGTCTTCCCCCATAGATGCTTGCCCACAATTTGTGAAGTGGTTTCTGACAAGAAATGGAATGCACTATTTAAAGGCATATCAGAGTAACAGCAACCTTATGTATTTTCCTAGAAAGAGTAGGTTTGGGCATAAGTAAGTACGTATCATTGCACAGCAGGCTGAATATGAGCCCATCTTGTTATTGACACTTGCTCTACTGATCGGTGTCATTGAGTCACCATGGAAGACTGTGGATATTAGGCAGTTTTTCCTGTCGGAATACAAAAAAAGGCTTTCTGTGCCAAATTTGGAATAGGTTTTAAAAGATGAAATTAAGAATCACTTCTTCATAGGAATAAGTTCCTTATTTCTGGTATCGTTATTCGTGTAATATCTACGATACCACATTATACTACTTCATACTTCGAATTTTTAATCACTAATTTTTGAGCCCCTAAGTTTCCAATTTCCCTCATTTAACATTAAAATGGTGAGGAAAGAATAATAGAAGTGTTTCGTTTTTAAATAATACTTTCGGAATGTGGTGATCTCTAGAGCCTTAACGCATTAAATAGGTGCCACAGCTACTCACCTCTGAAACCGGCATTTATTATACTACACATGTGGTCTGAAAAAAATCATTGGACTTTCTCTCACAGTTGATGCAATAAATATGCGCTGATATTTAATTCAAAGTTTAATAAATAGAAATTAGGAAGAATAAAGTCATTTAGCATGCCTCGTTCCACTCAAAAATCAACTAAACTCAGTCAGTGTCATGCCACACTTTCTTCTCATTTGATCACCTGGGACCAACACCGTTCAGGCTCATATATTCCTTCTCTTTTACTTGACATGATAATATATATTATATGGAGCCATTATGCACCGCCATGTTAAGCTTATTTAATCGACAAAGGATGTGGTAGTAGGTGATTTGGAAAGGGATATTAAGATAGAGAAGTTTTCTCATCGCATCTTACTTATCTTTCTTGGTAAATTTCTCCTTATCTTTGGCTGGCGCTGTACGCGGAGTCCTTTGAAACGCGAAGAGAATAGTTGAATTAGTTTTTGGAACGCACTACCGAGAGATGCTTGGGAACATATGTTACTCAGGAAGATCGTCTTCAGTAATTCCTTTTGATTATTCATAGTAAATGCATTCACGTATGTATTTTTTCTACAGAATTCTTCTAGTAATGTTGATATTAAAATGCAATTCGTTGCTTTCAAACGGTGAAATAAGCCATCTTAAGTAAACTGTAATTCACTCTCAAGGATTAAGTATATGATATTGTCATTTTGTATTCATTAATTATCTCCTTTCTCTAATTCAAATCATATCCTGATAGCCAGTGTTCTGCAGTTAACCGTTGTTTAGACTTAATATTACTGGGACCTTGTGTGCTTCTTTACCTCTCCCCATGTGCCATTTGTGAATATTTCACAGAGACATAGAGGAATAATGGTCACCATAAAAGGATATGGAGTATATTTGTACATGATATATTTGTGTGGGTATTATTATGAATCTATTTCTACGATGGACGTTAAGAATTCGAAGGGGACATTTCACTAATTAAGTCACCTATGCAATTTATTTGTTTGTAAAATATTTCGACGCGGTTGTGTTGGTTTTGGTAACAACACGAACTATATAAAATCAGGTGCAATATCTCAACTCGATTATCGATATCTTGGAATTTATCTCAGTTATTTTTTGCTCGGTTCCTATAATACATTAGCATGAGGGTGAACGAACGCCAATTCCTACCAAAGTGAAAAGAAAAATTGCCTCCTCGGTAAAAGCTGTTTACTCTGAACAAAGACCTCCCCTTTATCGAAGTACAAAAAAAAATAGTAAGTCATATAAAAACCCTCCGTGGAATTACTAACGGGAGTCCGAACAAACCGGTTCATTCTGTTTCAGCAATGTAGAGAAATTTAACTTTTTTTTTGTTCACGACTGGCCATTTAAGCCGACTCTCGACTCCACGTAGGTCTCCGTTCTCATTTCCCTTATCATCACCGCGGGAACCAAAAAAAAGAGCCGTTTTCGCCGCTCGTGAGAGCCCGGCCCCTCTATCTCTCGGCCAAGTGTTTTCTCTAATGCCCGCCATACCTGTCCCACCACGCTGCCGCCTCCAGCTCCCTCTTCGACTGGTCCCCCATAATCAAAACCTGCGAACGAGAGGAGGGGGGAAGAGCGACCCCTAGAGAAGAAGACCACTCCCCGTATCGCAGCCTTCTCCCTTTATTCTCTTTCCCTCTCTCTCTCTCACTTTGTTTGTTCCCCCTCTCCTCATGCAACTCCACCCCTTGGCCTTCTGGTCCGTCTCCCTTTCTCTTCAGTCACACACTCACACCAGCACTCTCTCTTTCACTTTCTCTCCTTTCCTCTCTCTCTCCCTTCCACACCCGGTTCGTCCATTCTCGTGCATGGTGTTTTCTCCTGCCTCCCGCCGCTTGGATTTCGGTAGCGTTTAGGATGTAAGGAATTGGGACAACGCTTTTGGAATTTTACACCAACCTGTTTTCCCGGGGAAGATGCATTTTCACCCGTCGCCGCCGCACTCCTTTTAGGTGTGTGTCTGTGTGTGCGTGCGATGAGGCGTATTCTTTTTTTCATGGGAGACGACGCGTTTTCTAATACGTGATCGGAATTTTTAGTTTAACTTCGAGAATCTTATAGCCTTTGATGGAGGTAGAATCATCGACCCTGCGTGAGCGCCGAGGTCGTTCCATTCCTTGCAGTGATTAGATCTGCATCGTCTACTATCGATAGCGAGTACTACTCTTGTTATGCCCGCACTCATTCCTCTGACTAAGTTCAGCCTCGTATAGTGTATGGGAAACGGATATAATAGCTATCAAATCGAGGGTAAGGAGTGAGAATGATTGTGAGCAACCTCATTTACCTCTATCACCCAAAGGTTTTCTTATTACTGATATTTATTAAAATTGGAAATATGGCTCCGATAAAATACTACTACCCATTCATATCACTACTCATTTACGTGAATTTTGTCATTGTTGTGATAGGTTATCAATCCGAAGAATGGTTTGGAGCACCTCTCCGAGCTAATCTGTCACTTGACACCCATTCATATCTTCGTAGTTTTCTAAAGTTAATGTGTCCCAGTACCTTTTTCTCATATACCATCTCATTCCCGTATATGAGGCCATGCTAGCCCAGCGAGTTAACGGCCCGGATATTGAATTGATTGGGTGCGGTTTCAAATCCCAATGGCGAGTGGTGATTTTCTGAGTACTACATAAATCTTACTTGGAAACAAGAGGCGTCTCATGGTAATGATCTGGTCCCATTCACCTGATGTGGGAATTTTCATGAGTCATTGAACTTAGTATAAGGTAAGCTCTTCCGTCCACGATGAAACCAACCTAAGGACAATCGACTGAAGACTATCGGAAAACCAAAATGTAAATGTTACTTTTATTTCTTTACAAACGAATTAATGCATAATAGCATCTGGTTTTTTATTTACAAGTTTATATTATACAAGCAAATATTCACAGGTTTAATGAGATAGTATATAAAATATAATGTGTACACAATGAATTGCATTTCTTGAAATTAGTTTTTAAGATATTTTGGTGGAATATGTCCTTGAGGTAAACTTGAGGTACTGTCCAAAAGTAAAAACTCCATTTAAGTAGATAAAGTTCCCAATCCTACTTTATTACTTTTCAGTGTTCTTCACTTGTTCCAGGATAATTCATCGATTTTTAGTGAGAGGGGGACGCACAGATGGTGTTCACCTTTTTCGATCATGAGTCCCTGTATAATATTTCCGTCGTTTTTCCTTTCGACGTTAACGGTTATGTTTCAATGAAACTTTGATGGGGGGGGGTGTGTGTGTCATTTATTTTATGCGCGTGATCAATTGAATTTCATTTGTCAGCCTCCGGCCCCCGTGTGACTGGGA
>WURS02071743.1:0-10412 GCA_011762765.2 Rhinocypha anisoptera | reverse complement strand
GGAGCCACCCAACCGGGGGCCGATTCTCTTCTGACAGCATTTGCATGGTGCTGTTGAGATTGTGGCAGTGGCGGTCCAGAGGGGTCCCTTCGGTTGGCGGTGGCAGCCGCCTCTTTGAGTGTGGACAGTGTTCGGCTGAACCAGGGAGGAGGCCATACACCAACACCACCAGGCGGTGCAGTTCCCCCTCTGCCTCCATCCACTTGAACCTGGTTTGGCACACTCAGGCGATGGGTGAGTTCCTGGGGGCATACCACAGTATCTGAGCACTTTATTTGTTCTACCAAAGCATTATAGATCACCAAGAAAAGTGCAATTGTTTTTTGTAACAAATATGAATACTCAAACTCTTCATGAAGGGAAGCTGAAGTATGATATTAGTCCGAATATCAGGTATTTTGAAGAGAAACTTATAAAAAGAAAGACCATTTCATTTTCTTTTTTCTCTGAATTTATGTAAAGGCATGAATCTTGCAGGAACTGAATATTTAAAACTTTAAAAGAGTATTTTAAAGTTCATATCATAGCATTTTTGGATTCCTTTGTTTATTTGAGATTTTGATTAACCTTTTTTCTCAACATAGTCCATTTTCTTTTTTCTATATATCAATAAATTTATAGAAGATAAAGGTTCAGAAAGTTCATATATGAAAGCACTGGCATAAGTATATGAGATGGCGAGACAACATGTATATGCAAGAACACCATCGAGATCACGATTAAGAGAAGTTAAGAAAATTTTGCTTGGATCAATTTATAATTTTAGGTCCCTGGTTCAGTATAGTACTACAATGTAGAAATATAGTGTGAGGATCCAAATGATTAACAAAGTAGCAATTACAAACAGCTTGAAACTCTAACATGAGAAGATGCACAATGCACACTTATGCCTTACTTAGAGTTACAAGTACTTGATATGTGGCTTTCAAAATCTAACACTGGGAACTAAACAAACTATATTAGGGACAATATGGTAGTTTATTTTAAATTAAATTTTGAACTCCACTGATCCTAATCTTCTTCAGACCCTACAGATCTCAGTATTCATCTGATTTTCATGTTTTAAAAATAGTTTTGATGGTATCTTATTGGTTTCTGGAGCCTTGTTTAACCACAGTTCCTAAAATACTGTAACAAATTTGAACCCAAGTAGTGGAGCTCTCTTCTCATATCTTTGTTTTTCATATTACCTTTTTATATTGTCTTTTCCATCACTTTCATTCTTTCAATCTCCTTTGATGCAGTATTCAATTATACCTTAAGGATGGGTTCTTCTTTCTCATCATCAACAACTGTCTTCCTCTTCATTTTCGTTCCATGCATTTCTTTTCCTTCATAAAAGTTACTCCAAATATACTTTCCATCTGTTCATCATATTTGTGTATTAGAATTTACTCCTTGGCATCTTGGATAAAATTTACTTTTGCTTGTAGTTCACTGAAATGACTTCTCATGGTACTGAATGATGCTTCGAATTTACCATGTATAAGGTCATATTGTACTTCTTAGCAAACATTTTTCATCCGTTCTCTTCCCTAGCCATCCGTGTTTTGACTGATATAATTTCTTATTCCTTTGGAACAGTTTCTCCTTATCCTAGTTATTGAATTAATTTCACATCTTTTCTATCAGGAAAAACTTGCAGGCCTCAACTTGTTTAAAATGGCCCCAGTGTTGGAACAAAATGACAAACAAGAGATTTGTGAGTCCACTCTTGGGTCATAACCACATAAGTGAATTAGTTCCAAAGTTTCTGTCTGTTAAAAAGAAGGGCTTTAAATTAGATACACTTAAACAATTAGAAATAATATACTGTGAAAAATCAATTGTGAGCATCTTAATAACATGTTGTTTTCTTCCCATTCACCCCTCCCCAACCTAATATTTGTCAATTCACTCACCAATGGTCACTCAGTACTTGAATTCTGCACTTTCAACCCAGCTAACCCTTCCCATCATGCCAACCTCTACCCCCAACAGCCCTAACTACAACCCCCTCCCAACAAAACCAACCCATCCTTCCTAAAACTCCCTCCTATGACTCCTTCCAACTTTTTGTAAGATGACACTAGGCATTGAAACCTTGAGTAATTATATATACCTATGTAGAAGGATATAAAAACTGTTTCACTCATCCAAGAAGTGCTTCTGCCAAGTAACACTGTAAGACCATTTCTTTTGGAGCACTACAGCATTTGAGAGAAGCAGATGCAATGGAAACTTGATAACCTTGGTAGCACCAGACTCTCTTACCTGATTCCTACATTCAGCTTCAACCTGAGCAAGCTTTGTCCTTGCCAGCTGCAACTCAAGTTCACGTATGCGTTGTTGTGCTCGAGGTAATTCCCCTAAGTTTGATGAAGAAGTGGATCCAGGAATGTTGTTCGCTGATAAGCTAGCATAATCAGCATCATCTGGCCAAGGCAAACGTGAACATCTTTCACAACCACCAATTGCAACCTGAAAAATTTTAATTTGAGAATGATTAACAATTTCTACCACCTAATGATAAAATAATAATAATAATTTAAAATTGACCAATTTCCTTATGTGCATTATTTTGAAAACCTCTATTGCAATATACAAGGATGACTCAGAAAATAACCCTAATATGACCGTATTGTGATCTCCTACTGTACTGTAGTATTGTGTCCAGACAAGAGGGATCTTGTTGTGCATGCCTGCTGGTTGTTACATGCACTTTTACATCAGCTGAACAAAACAAATATGACAACACTGTATCACTCCATGAAAAGCGTGCATTGAGTAATTTGATTTTCAAGGAGTGAAGGTGCAAAACCAACTGATATACTTAAAATTATGCTGAAACAATGGGGAAAAAGTTGCTTGTTTGTAATGACAAGTGCATGAGTGGCACATAAAATTTTGAAAAGGTGTGACAAGTGACCCTCTGGTCGATCACAAACTGTGACTACAACTGACATTGTTGAAGCTAGTCGGCAGACATTACTGTGAGCATGACAGCTAACAGACCTACAAGGTTAGATTCTGTATATCTGAAAGCACAATACAACAAAACCACACTGGAACAATGTGATTTAAAGAGAGTTACTTTCGGATTCGCTCTCCTCAATTTTCAAAATGGAAATGCTGGATTATTACATACCCGTATGGATTCAATTGCTTCCTTTGCTGCAGCTTGCTCCTTTTCCAAACGCAGACTCAATTGTGAGCAGATCTGGTTAAAAAATAATTTTTATTGAAAAATTATAGCCAGATATATTAACAACATATAATTTCAGGTCATATTATCTGCTCAATGCCAAATTTCAAATCAGATCTATTACTTCTATAGGAACAATACAGTCAAATAGTTTGAATGAAAATTCAAAAGAAGAAAAAAAGAATAACTAGTTAAGCAATCATGGTAGTTATCGTATGTATGATGACAGAATTTGAAGAGATTGTCAAACTTCACCTGGCTAAAGGCCTAAATCATTTCAACTTTTGGTGCAACAAATAATTTTAAAATTTTCAAGTGTTGATCCACTGTAATTCAGTATTAAAAGATTTTTAAAGTAATTGGTTACTGAAATATGTCACATTAGCAAAATATGCATAAACATCTTACCTGCTTGTACTCAGTAATTATGACATTATTCCGGCATATCTCTTCATCTGATTTAGCTATTTCTCTTTTCAGCATCTCTTTGACCTAGTTCAAAACAAAAGAATGAGTTCTCCAGATCTTCAAATTGATTATCTACCATAATTAGATAAGGGAGTATTCAAAGCTGATTTTAGTAGTATTTTTGTTTATAGGGTGCATCGATGGCTATGGTCATTTTGAACCTCTTCATTTCTAAAATGAAAACCCATTTGGACAACACAACAACCAAGCCCTGGACGAGACTTGAACCTGCAACCTTTGGGTTAGCCAGCGAGCTCGCTACCCAGCAAAATTTATATTGTAATCTTTATTTGAAGGTTATGAAAAAAATAGGGGTAGACCAATATTTAACTAAGCCTTTCAAAATGTAACTGCTATTAATTGATTAAAAATAAACCTTTAGTGCAATCTCCTTTCCAGAGCATTAGGGAAATTTATGAAAATATATCATAGCCATCACAACACTAGAATAACATATCTCTCTTCAGTAACAATATGATTGAATAAATTCATCCTAGTTGATCAAAGATTTAGTGAATTAAGACTTCAAAGTCAATCAAAATATGATAATTTCAACTGAGTAATTTAAAATCACCTGGGTAACCTCCTCCTCAAGCCTCTTCCTATCTTCCTCAGACCTCTGCAGGGCAAGTCTTGTTCGCTCCAGCTCTAAAGATTCTGATGTCTGTTGCGCCTCTTCTTCTGCCACATCACTCACTGGCACAACCCCTTCTTGAGACTCTTTTTACATAAAGAGGCATTACAAAAGTTGTATTTTCTCCAAACCAACTCAATAAAAAAAGTTATTATCTTTAAGCTTTATATATATCCTCTCTCCGTAATAGTGCTATGCTCAAAAGAGTGCATGTAAACATACAAATGCATTTAAAAAATTCTTATACTAAAACTTAAAGTAAAAATTTAACAACTAAATATTTTCACTACAAACAATAAATATGAAATATCAACATTCCTGGTGCTTAAACAGATTTTGTACCTCAGTTTTAAGGAAGGGCAAAAGTAAAGGAAGTAAATTACTTCGAGATATGAAATTTGAAAACAGCAAAAAGGAACAGTAACTACGTGCAGCACCATAGAATATTATAGAAATTCCACATAATTTTCTCAATTTTCATTTAAATATTCATTCATTAAAAGTAGCAGCTGCATAAATAAACTGTGTATGCATCTGCTACATTTTACTTAGTATTTTTGTGATCATGAGGCATATTAGTCAGTGATTATACAATACCTACATTACTATGTCATGTGCCACATTCAATTTCAAATAGTACGAGGGTGGTCTGAAAAGTTTCTGACCCAACAAAGATGCAAGACATTTTTTATGAATTTTCTTATATATTTTTCAACATAGTCTCCTTGTAACTCTAAACACTTCTCCCAGCGATGCTCCCATTTCAGTAACCCGTACAAAAAGTACTCGGCGTTTTTCTCTGCAAAATAATTGTACACAAAAGGTGATTGCCTCTTCATGTGACGAAAATCTCTGTCTTCTGAGTGCAATTTTTAGATGAGGGAACAAAAAGAAGTCGCTTGGAGCTAGATCGGTTGAGTAAGGCGGATGGTCAAGCAGTTCAAACCGTAATTCGTGGATTTTCGCCATGGCAGCCACTGAGGTGTGAGATGATGCGTTGTCTTGGTGAAACAGGATTTTCTTTTTCTGCAAATATGGCCATTTTTCCGCAAGTTCTGCCTTCAGCTTGTCAAGTAATGATGCCTAGTATGCTCCTATAATGGCTTTTCCTTTTTGAAGATAATCAATTAAAATAACTCCATTATTATCCCAAAAAACAGTCGCCATCACTTTTTCAGCCAAAAAAACAGTTTTGCTTTTTTGGAGCCGGCTCCCACTGTGAATTCCACTGTTTGGACTGTATTTTTGTTTCGGGTGTATAACAGTGTATCCAAGTTTCATCTAAAGTAATTAATCGGTGCCAAAACTCGGATTTATTGCGCCGAAACTGTGCCAACAGAGCGTTGGAAATGTTCTTTTGAACACATTTTTGGTCTAACGTTAGCAAACATGGCACCCAACGCGCGGACAGCTTTCTCATGCCTAAATGTTGATTTAATATGTAACAAACACGTTCTTTTGACATGTTCATAACCTCTGCTATCTCTCTCACTTTAATTCTGTGGTCGTCTAGCACCATTTGGTGAACTTTGGCGATTTTTTTCGTCGGTAGTTGCAGTTTTTGGGCGTCCCAAACGTTCATCGTCTCCCAAGCTCTTACGGCCACGTTTAAATTCAGCTGCCCAAACCTTCACCGTGGTAAATGATGGTGCAGAGTCCTCATACATAAAACCCAACTTATCTTTGATTTGCGTAGGCGTATTGCCTTTAAAAAACAAATATTTAATAACAGCTCGATACTCGACTTTGTCCATTTTCTCAAAAAACTCACTTCAACTCACTCAAACGACTGTTACATAACAACTGCGCGTCCAAAATTTCTGAAACTTTAATGAGTAACTGTCAACAGATTGAACAAGAAATTAAATAGCTTTTATTTACGAGTGCTGCCATCTTCACGATGAGGTCGGAAACCTTTCAGACCACCCTCGTATATATCCCCAAGAGAACACTGTTCATTCTCAATCTGACCAGAAACATTTATTGGCAGTACTCCTTACTTAATATTTCAATCCTGCCTTGCCAATTTAAACTTGACGACTGTAGGATGATTATCATTCATTTTCGTACAATGTCACATTACATCGTATATTATTTATGTTCTTACAAATTCTCTCTCTTTGTGACCTCATGAATGATTATTTATAATCGCTCCCATGAGAATTATTTGCATGTAATCAATTCCAATTTCCAAGGATACTGAAGTATCCTTGGAAATATGTGTGATCATTTTTCCGACGAAAGTGTGAACAAATAATTGTCTCTTATTTCTAGAATTTTTTAACTAACTACGCTGTAGAATTAAATAATAATACTGTTATTACTGGAATACAATAATTGATATCTTTAACTTTTCATGAGAACTTTTTTGGTATGACAATAGATACATTCATTTTACAGGTTTACAAAGGTTTCACCTTGAAATGATTCGCGCTTACCCTCACCCTTATTTAGCATATTTCCTTTTATATTTTATAATTTACTATTTGCCTCTTTGTTTAATAATTATACTAACCTACCATTTAGATAAATGAATAATGGAACATTTGATATTTTATCCATTGTCGTATCTAAATTGGATCGTTACGAAAATCATGATGCACAAAATACCGTTACGTTCTTCAAAAGCATATTATAACATAACTATGAATAGTTAGAGTTATTTCCAAATTTTTAGTAGAAAATTAATTAAAAGCCAAGAGAACTGGGGAGAAGTGACGTGATCCAAAAATATATTGGACTGGAAATACACGATGGAAATTTAATGGAGGAAAGAAACAATGGTGAAAATCTTACCGGGCTCCATATCTTGACTATACGTAAATCCGAAATAGTCCGAAAGCTAAGGAGACGTTTCTGATGATTTTTTCTGATCCAACGCGGCAATATGTGATAAAAGTAAATAAATACACAAACTTTGTCTTTTCACGATTTTATTTTCTCCACTACCCTGGTTGCGACTGTTAAGTCGTCATCATATGACTTAACGGTCTAAACCTGGTTAATTAAAATTAAAATGGTGGAAAAGACAGTTTTGTGTATTTATCTTATGGTGAATCATTTTCACCAAGCGACACCACGTTTAATGATAATATGTAGGTCGAAGTAATGACAGGCAACGGAAACAGAAGTAGGCTCCTAATAGCGATAATTATTACAAACCCAGAGAGCGATAATTATTACAAACACTTTCATCATATTACAGGAGTCAACCACTAAATATTCAGGGTCCGTGCAAAAGAGAAAAGACCGGATTCTCACAAAATGAAGCTCATAATTTTTGAGTTCTAAGGATCGAAGTAAGTGCTGACTCTCAAACCTGTGTGAAAGTATAGTTATAATTGTAACGTCAGACTTATTTGAACCATTCTCCTCCTCGTGAGTAATCCAAAAAACCGCCGCCCACTTCCAAATTTACGTCTTTAATACCCCATTTCTCACTCAACAATCTCCCACTTCTCACTCAACAATCCCCCGGACACGACTACCAAACAAACTTTTTAACAATTAACCATTTAAAATTTTACACAACAGCAACAACAATATAACAACAGGCTAGACGTTGCATAATAAAGTAATAATTCAATGAAAGGTAATGACAATAATTTTAAGTGCATGAAGTGGGAAGGAAAATGAGCCTAACCATAGGGTTTGTGGGGTCTATACCATGTATCGTTACGCAGTGTAGGAAGGAAAACTACAGAGATCATGGAATGAGAGATGTAGGAAGAGATGGAGATAGTAATTTGAGGCAAGGGCAAAAATACTTACAAAAAATATGAGTTTGATTGATAGGTTATTTTTATGTTTATCGTTCCGCTCACGACGAGAGGAGCCAAGCCACTCTGGAAGATGAATCGACGATGATAAATCATGATAAGAAGCGTGACCATAAAAGCATATTGTCGTTCCAGGGCGAATAAGGACAACCATCAGTGGCCCCAGAGTTGAACATGTTTGTCTTTCACGCCGAAGAGATGAAACTGGTAAACTTTCCCTCGATTTTATCACGAAACCTCCAATCACGTCAAAAACGACACTGTGGCAACACGGAGGGTGTGAGCGCCGAAGGAAAAGTCGGAAATCACCTCCGGTGGTGGGAGCATCAAATATGTTTTTGACACACAAGGCTCCGTAGATTTTTTCGATCGTGATCGAATTTATGAAAAATACTTTTGTCGATGATTTTTCGTGACTTTATGATACGAGAAACATTAATCCAGATTTTCAACGATATTTTTTTATTTACTTACAATGGAAACTTGCACTTGGCTTCAAGCCAGGTGGTAAGGATAAAAAATGAATGAAACAAATGAACAGTTATAATGCAATACATATTCACAATTAGTTAAACAGCAGTCGCAATACAAAAATAAAATTTAAAAAAGAAAGCACACTCTCAAATGCATATTTATAAAAACAGGATTTCCCATCTGAGTTTATAACGTTAATTCGGCCAACCTCTTCCTAGAACATTTAACAATTTCTCAATCCTTGCTTAAATAATGAGAGGTTTTTAGGGAAAGGTTTGAAGAATTTTTCAGATAATCTGTTCCAATCTTCAATAGTTCGATTCACACAGTAGTATTTTCCTTTGTCACTCTTCTGCTTTCTCGCCTTAATTTTAAATTTGTGATAATTTTTTTCTGGACGAAACATGACAAAGGGATTTTCAATATTAGTATAGTATCTCGTACGTGGGCACCAGGGTACGAAGCACGGGTTACAATATTTCATTACTTTACATTTTCATCAAAAAAACATGAAAACGAAAAGCAGTAATAAAAAATAGGGGTGGCTGAGAAGACAATAAAAAGTACCCGTGGGTCCTCTCTCCTTACCATGCCCGGGCGCAAATTCACGAATACTTGAATCAAAAAGTTGCTCCGCTCCGAAAATACAGGCTGGGGAGGCATAACGCGGTCCTGAGTGATGATTGACCTTATCCATACGGCAGTGGGAGAGAGAGAGAGAGGGAGGGGGGGAGAAAGATTTGAATGGCTAAGCAGGAAGCGGAGCGTTTTGATTAAGGGTATGGTTGAATTTGGTTAAGAATAGACGAACGGAGAGAGGAGAGATTACGTAGGCTGAGTGGGGTGTGGAGAGGGTGGAGCCAGAGAGGAAGAGCCTTTGCTTTCTCTCTCTCTCCCCAATGGAGAGAGGAAGAGGGAGATGTAGGAGAGATGGTGGAGGAGAGGAGTATTAAGTGGGCGGGGTGCATTAAGGCGTGGAGGAGGAGAAGGAGATAAGGAGGGATGGAAAGGGAGAGGAACAAGAAAGGACTTTTGGAGAAAGGGGATTGGAAAGTGGACGGTTTGATTGATCACATTCTCCCGCGTTCCCTCCATTTTCAAAAAGAGGGAGAGCGGGCGAGAGTCAGGGAGGGAAAAATAGCTAGGTAGGATGGCAAGTGGAAAGTGAAAAGGAAGACATGATGGTGGGGAAAGAGAGAGGGGGAGAGAGAGACGTAGGAATAGACTCGTATATGCCATGCGCTATTATCGAGTGAGCCAGGGATTCAGGACGTTTTCTCCAATGAAATAAGACGATATAGAAAACATAATCACGCCATAAAAAGGTAATAGCAATGCATCCCTGCGTAAATAATTACCAAAAAGTAAGGTGTACGAACGTAACTTAGGTAGGAACATTAGAATTAGTATGTGTTGTGATTTAATTAAAGATGGAAAATGCGTAGAATAAAATATATTTGCTCAGTATGCACGTAACTTGGGAAAATTCTTAATATATAATTTAATTTTTTTCATTCCGTCATGATTTCATGTAGAAAAATTAAAACCGTTACAGCCCTTAAATATTTAAGAACATATAAATTGATAATGGAGCAAGTGTTCTCTTGAAAATAATGTTTAATAATAAATCTTTTACCCTACGGAAATGCCGAATTTTTTCTTGCTTTATCTTCAAATGTTCCGCATAACTATGTATAATAGCTTATAGGTCTCCTAAAATGGAACCACCACAGTATTCAACCCGAAGGTTGGTGTGTTAAGTGAGGGTAGAGCTCACCTAGTACTAAGCCCACGGTGCGTGTGGAAATTCACACATCAGGGTAGAGGGGCCAGTTCATTTCCCTGTGCCGCCTGTGGTTTCCCACGAAGATGT
>WURS02071732.1:0-24670 GCA_011762765.2 Rhinocypha anisoptera | reverse complement strand
TGTAGTATTTACACTATCGCCATCTATGCACTATAATTGGCGGCTTTTCCTTACGATTTAGTGGCGAGACCTAATATTTACTGTAGATTTGGCGCATGTTTGAAATGGCGCACAAACGGTGTTATTCACTTAATACTTTCATCTGATACCAGGTATTCGATAAACAGTTGATTTGCATGCAATTATAAAACTATTTTTGTACTACTAATAATAATATATTAAAAATGCTTGCAATGACTGCACTTATAAAATAATTTTTAAAAATACCCCACTATTACGTTGAAGATATTATCATTGATTGGATTGGACGTTGTCACCCGAAGCAGACTGTGACTTCAAGTAATCGTTATACTTTTTCTCTTGTGTCTGGTAGATCTTGAGAAGCTTTTTGATGGCACTCTTGGTAAGCTCGTTGCCTTGTGTGTCGTGAGTGGGCACACCGTTGTGATCCCACTGCGAGTACTTGTCCATTTGGTGTCGGAAGAGAAGAGAAGGCGCCACGGGAGGCGTCACCACCTTGCTTGCTTGAGCCACTTTCTTGGCCTCCTTCTCCTTGCGCTTGGTCTCCTCCACTCGCAGTCGTTCCTCTCGTTCGCGCATCAACGTCTCTCGGTCAACAAGTTTGAGTCTCGACTTGGTGCCCGACTCGGTCTCATAGTCCTCCATGCGAACGCCCAGGTTGGGCAAGATGTCATCGCGAATGCGATCACCAAGCTCGAACAAGTCCTTGTTCTTCAACTCCTTCGCCTTGGAACGAATCTCCTCGCGAAGAGTAGCAATCACCTCGAGAAAGGGCAGAACTACTTGCTCTTTGTCCACACCTTGATCTGAGGTGTGAGATGGAAAACCAAGTGGGTCACCGAAGCCAACGCAGCCGAACACATCCATCAAGTGGGTGATGTATCGAGCGACTCGCCGAAGAAGAGTGCCATTGGCCAAATTGAGCCGACTCTGGATGTAGATGTTGGCTAGCGTCACCAGACGACGTATCTCTTCACAAGCCGTTTTGGTGTCCATGTTATCCTTTAGAGCTTCATCAATGTGTTCAGTGTGCTCTGCAAGCCTAATTCATGGTGTTTTAAATCAATTCATTATTTCATGGTACACTTCAATAAATGCAATATACTTACTTGTTGTTTAAATCAACTTCTGCTTTCTCCCATTTAACCACCGCCAAGGGATCACTAGATCGAATAATGTCTTTCACAGTCAAAAAGAATTCCTACAAAATAATTTAAAAAACGCATTTTAGTTAATTAAATTAAAGATAATGCTGAAAATACAAACATTCAAAGTCTTCTCAAAGTGAATCGCATCATTCATGGTGTTCTCGCTGTAGTCTAGCGTGTCTTTCCAAGAATGCAGCAAAAATGCAATTCGCAATTGTCGAGCAGTGTTCTTCTGCAGCGCTTCCTTGATCGTGATAAAGTTCTTCAATGATTTGGACATTTTGCATCCTGAAATGGTCAAGTGGCCAGAGTGAAGAAAGTAGTTGACCCATGGAATGCCAGTGTCGTAGTAAGCCTCGGACTGAGCCATTTCGTTGTCGTGGTGCGGAAAGCGAAGATCGATTCCACCCGAGTGAATATCCATCTGATGGCCAAAGAGTGAGCTAGCCATGACCGAGCACTCGATGTGCCACCCAGGACGACCTTTGCCCCAAGGAGAGTTCCACGAGGGCTCTCCAGGCTTCGAATTCTTCCACAAGGCAAAGTCATTCAGGTTTCTTTTCTCATCTCCTGACGCTGCAAGGTCTCCTTCACCCTCAGTCAAGGCTTTGTTGTCACCATATGCCTCAGGTACTAACTTGGCATAGAAGTGTTTGTCTGATTTTGCAAAAGTTTCTGTCTCAAAATAAACCGAACCATTGGAAACATAAGCGTAGCCATTATCAATAATTTTCTGAATGTAATCAATAATTTCTGGAACAAATTCCGAAACTCGAGTTACGCAATCGGGTGGTAATATATTGAGAGCGCGCATATCCTCGTTGTACTCGTTCTCGAAGTGACGAGGTAGTGAAATAAATATACTGTTGTCGGTAATATCGCTTCCATGTTTCTGGTCAATCCACACTGAAATCACGTCTTTGAGCCCAAGTACTAGTTCAGTGAGATCTTTGCCCTCATCCTTAAGCAAAGTCCTAGCGTTGTCAACCATCTTATTCAGCATTACTTTTTTATCCGCATCAGTCTCTTTAAACAATTTGTTTTCGGTCAACTCTAGTGCAGCTTTTGCATCATCTAATACTGAGTCTCGGTTTCGAGTTGTCGCTTCTTTAACGTAGTTATCAAAGAGATAGTTCTGCCGAGCACGCCGAATTATTTTGTCGTCAATATCAGTCACATTTTGCACAAAAAATACATCGTAGTGAAAGTAGTCTCGAAGAATGCGTCGGATGATGTCAAAGGTGATGTAACTACGCGCATGGCCCATGTGAGAGGAGTCGTAGACAGTGGGGCCACAGTTGTACCAGGTGACCATTTTGCCTCGAGCCGGCACAAACACATTTTTGCTTCGTGTCAATGAATTGTAGAGATGAAGTGGGAAAGAATTTTGCGAGCTAGTTGGCAGTGCCCACTCTGGCTGACTTCGCTTGGAACTCATCGCTATTAGTGAAAAAGAGATGATGCGGACAATGAAGAAGAAAAGTGACAAAGGTGACCAAATGCAACCACCAGTGGTCGGTAGTAACTCAATGAACACGTGTGCCGCACCAATGCTCACAACTCACACCAGTGACGCATCCCACATCAGGCTTGATTTTCTAGGTTAACCCGTAATTTTTCCGATGCACTGTGGAAGACGAGGTAATCGCTTACTTGCCGATAGACCGCGCCACTGTAAGTGGAAGAAAAACAATTAAAAAGTTATGAGTGAGCCTAGAAATTACTCCTGTCCAACAACTAACCGGACGCGCCATCTAGTGTTTAGAGAAGAAATTAAGATATTGGCCTGTATTCATCTGTCCACCTAAGGGTCAACTTTTGTTAAAAGCTTTTAATTAAACCAGTCTGTATCAATTAACTTCAGTTAAAATTTTCAAGACCATTGTGAGATTGGAAGATGTTAAAATATCAAGTAATGAATAAAATAAACAGGTATTCAACTTGTTTCTAATAATTTGAAAGATTTTTTCTAATATAAAAAATAATATTTCGCTCGTCTTCGACTTTAAAAACTAAAAAACTTAATAAGTATGTAAAATTTTACAAGTTTTTAAAAATGTATTTAATAAAAGGTTAAAAATGAAAATAGAAGAAAATGAGAGAAAAAGAACGAAAAGTGACAAATGGGCAAGGATGGGCCTGAGTCCACAGAGTTTCACACCTACACGTTAGATGAAGAGCTGCGGAAACAATCCTAAAGAGAAAAGGTGTCTTGCCTTGTATATATTCACAGATGTGTGTTTGTGTGTAGTGGTTTCAATCATTGTATAGCGCTTGACAAAATAACACCTATATATATATTCATAATAAAAATTGTTTGGTTCAAGTTTTTGCAGTGATTTTGTAAAAATAAAAAAACTAAATTGTCACAAGAGGGTAAAAAGCAAAACAATACAAAGTACAAGTATATATAAATAATATAATTGAACTAAATAAGAAGGTATAAAAACTAAAATATATATAAAATACAAATTAGTATCTTGTGTGAGTGGCATTGATAAATGATAAAAATACTTGTTATCACTTGAATGAAAGGTCTCAACATGGCTAGTACGAACAATGGGTAGGCGCCACACTGCACACTGGCATCATTGCCCGATCCAGTATCGGTTCATCTATGTTCGAACTAACCTGTTTGGTAATGCGTTCTATATTGTCTGCGGGAAGTGTAGTGGTGTAAATAACATCAAATAGCATTAATAAAAGAGCTTAGAAAATAATAAAAACATCAACTGTGTCTGTCTGTCCGATTGTAAAGAAACTGATTGATCAAGTGGGCAAATCAATTGCGCCAAGATTGCTGTCGCTCGTTGGGTCGGTGGTCACGGGCAAAGTCGCGCTGAGGCGGTGGCATGTCTCGTTCCCGGTAGCTATCTCGCTGGTGATATTCCCTCTCGGGACCCGGTCGGTGTAGATAGTCACGGCCACTCGGCATCTCACGGTATCCTCGATCCTCTCGAGCATAGCAGCCACGATAGTCGTTGCGCTCATTGCGGTACTCGTCACGATGATCGTTTCGATAGCCATCAGCTCGATAGGGATAAACTCGTTCCCGTTGGTGATTGTAGTTTCGTTCCCGGTAAGGTACTTGGTTATCCCTTGAGTTGTACTGCGAGCTAGAGAGAGGCATCTTCTGATAATGGCTCGGTGGTGGTGGCGACGAAGAACTTTCCGGCTTCTGTCGCAACTCCTCCTCCTGTTTTTTCTCGTAGTGAAGAAAGTCGTCAAAGATCGACGTCTGATGATTGTACATGTGAATGATCGCAAGCACTTTTTTGCCCTTTTCAAACGGTACTTCTTGAGTGTCGCGAGAATTAGTGACGGGCTTGTTTTCGTTGTTCTCCAGTGTGATGTGCCTAAGCTGATCGTTTGGTACATCTTTGATGTAAATCCACTTTACTTTGAACTGTCCTTTCCACTTGTCTTGACACCAAACTCCAGAGGATGCATTGTAGTCTACAGGAGATACCATTTGAGCTATTCCACAGAAATGACCTAAATTGTAATAGATCAAAAATATAGTGTTACTAACACCTCAAGTGATGTGACGAAAATATACCTGAGCGATTGACTGAAAAGAAAAGATAAATTGGACCTTTGTTTTCTTGTTCTCTAAAGGCAGTATCGAGTCTTCTATTCCCGTGTTCGGTAGAACACCAAATTGAATACTTAATACTTCGATGAATATCATCTTCACTATACGACTTAATAATAAAAAACCGAGCATTGGAGGGATCTATTTCAAATTCGCGTGGGTTATAATTGTTCTGTACAATCAACTTTTCGAGGACGTTCTCCTTCGAAGATAAATCATCACTCGAGTTGCTAGGTGGAGCACTACTGATTGAATGCGTTTGGCTCCTGTTCGATGAAGACTGATTGTCCACTGGCTGCTTGGGGTAACCACGCGGCTGGTTTGAGTACTTATTTTGATTGTAATTCCCGTTGTGCTCGTTGTTGACGTGACTGGCCCGAGACAGAGTTGGCGTCCGTGAGGATCTCGGAGAAGAATCCGAGTTGTGAAGTGAACCAACTGGAGATGAGTTGCCATTGCTGTGCCACGAGTTCTCGCCTCGAACCATCATCGGCGGCGGTGGTGGTGGTGGCCCTGTCGACAGGCCAACTCCACGGCCTACCACCTCTCTCGAATTGCCCCAAGGCCCCTGAATAGGCTCCAAGGGCAGTGCAGGAGTCTCTGCGACACCTCGCTTTTGGCGATACTGTTGCTCCATCGGCACTGGATTCGGCGGTACCGGATTCTCTGTGCAAGCAAAACAAACAGGTTGATAGTAATTTTCACTTTTGCTCATGGCTTTCGCAAATGATTGCAAATTGTCATGATATGAACGAACACAGCACGCAGAAAACGTGTCAAATTTTAACCCAAACGGGCAAGTGATTTCAAAACAGGTCAAAATTTTAACTCAAATGTAACAGCTTTCAACCACAATTCGAAATTTTTACTCATTCAAGTTAAAATTCAGGCATATTTTGAAATCATTTGTCCATTTGGGTTAAAATTTTGAAAAACGTTCGCTGAGTGAAAAGTCTACAATAGACTCTACACAACCTACCACTTTCTTTATTTTATTAACCCAAAAATAAAGTAGAAAGGGGAATAGACAGAAATTTCACGGTTAAACACCACCATGTTTGCATGCTCTCTTTAAGATATTTCAAAAAAACGAAGACGAGTTGTGTGAGAAAATCAAATAGCATCGCTTCAATTAGAAACTGTTACGTAAGATTGAAAAGAACTTAAAGAGACTAGTCAAGCGAGATTCACATAGATAAATGTTACTCTTGATAAATCGATCAGATTAAACTACTCTATCTGCTTTTTGTTAATACAATTGTTTATTATGAAAGGAAAAGTCCCCAGTATTGTTTATTATTCTTAAACAATTTGAATCGAGTAAACATGAACGAATCGAAGAGCAAATGCAACTTATTTCTAGAAAAGCATCTTTTGATTGCTTGGCAAAATGTTCTATCCACTCACCAAGTACTGGCGAAATCGATGGTGCACTAATCACAGTCGGAGGAGGGATAGTCTTACTGCCAAGAGGCCCATTGCCGATGGCACCATTCTTCGAGTCCCATGAGATTGCATCCATTGTCACGGTAGGCGGCAAGTGCTTCGAGGTCGAACCAGTCAATCCAGAAGCAGCCATCTTGGACTTCAACAACTTTGGCTGCGATTTAGCTGGCTGAGACGCTACCGAAGCCCATGTTGTAGTCTTCTTTCCAGTTCCAATAGATTCTTTGTACAAAATCATACAGTAAATAAACGACGCAAGCAAAAAATGCAAAACTTACTTAAACTTCCATAATCATCCAAGCCCTTGGATTTATTTAGATTAATTCCTGTATAAATTGGCATAAGATTACTAGAATATAATAAACAGAACGGAGTCAAAGTAGAATGCCTTACCTGCCAAGCCAGTTTCAATCTGTTTCACAGAACTATCAGAGTGAGAGTTTTGATAGCCATAGAGTGAATCCGAAGCGATAGAAGCGTCAGTTGGGTTACGATAGTTCACACGATTCTGAGATTGACGGTTGACGTTGTTTCCCCAAAAAGAGTCGTTCGCTGAAGACGCAGGGTAGTATGGAGTATTGCCGTGATTGTTGCCGTATCCTCCATACGCGTTATGTGAGCCAAACATTGCACCAACGGAATAATGACCTAAACAGAAAGAAGAAGTCGTTGAGATGAACCGTGAGATGAGTGCGCTTGCGAAATCAGGTGAACGCATATACACCAAATATGCCACCAGAAGAGGCAATGCGACACAACAAAGGTACTGTACAGCGTACAGTATACACGTACACACTAGTGACCAAAGTGGTGAGTTAACAACTGATCAAACACTGCCACAACACGATTCAGTAGATGCTAGAGACCCAGCGGTATTGGATGAGAAGAGCAGACTTCGATAGATCCTGATTTTTGCGCAATTCAATAATTTTTTAGCACAAAAACCCAGAGGAGGGTGGGAGAGAGGAGAAACACAAACACAAGACACACTGGGAGGAGATGGACGCGTCACCGAGTGCGGTGGAGTGGGTCCGTCAAACTCACTCAATAAGTCTGTAGCGCGAGGGTGGACTAAGTCACGGTGAAAGCACCTTTTGGCCAAGGGATCGAGCCTCGAGCAATGTTCGAGGTGAAGGATGCGGCCGCGCTAGTGATTCACTCTATTAGGGTCGCTATTCGTCAACTCACCACGGCGACACAGCACACGCAACTGAGAATTTCCATAGTTTTCTATTTTAACGCAATGCGATTTGGCCTCAACCACTGAGAGAGAGAGAGAGAGCAATACTTACCTACTGGCTCCATTTACACGAGGCTAACTTTATATCAGAAACTAGAGTGTGAACAAGAAACTAGCGGTACTTCTTTTCTAAAGAAAATAATTCATTTATTCAAATTGTCCATTTTTACATTAAAATTTTTGTTAGGTTATATACTTTATTGGTGATGCAAGAGAATAGTAAAAATTATGACATTAAAGCTAATGATTGGGATTATAAACAATTTCAACCATCCACAGATGACGTAGTTTTTGCTTCCATTCTCGTTTCTTACATATACGTCTCGTGTAAATGGAGTGTGAATGGAGAGAAAAATAGTACTGGCGTCGTCGACTGTGCACTTGGTGCTGTTGTGCTGCAACTTAGACAGAAGAGAGAGAGAGAGAGAGAGAGAGAGAACTACACAATAAGCGATGCGAGCAGGCAAGGCATCGTTATCTTGTAGGAAAAGGTGTTCCCTATTTGGCACTGTGGCAATGCTCTCCAAACTCGATGTTAATGTGTGAAGGAGCAAAAGCAAAGCGTGTTGCTAATGGACTGGTCCCACTCCGTTTGACCTGTTGACGATGTCTAAGCGAGTTCGGCTCGGTTCGAGGCGGCGCTGTGACCGGGCATCGGGTGGGAGGCAGGCACCGACCAGATCCCGCCAGCGCCTGTCCGACGCACAATCACTCGACGCGTCACTAAAATTAGCCACATTCAAGAAGTTGTTGCCTCATTCAGAGACGATGACGCCAAACTCGTTCGGATAACCGACCGCCAACTGGCTCTCGGTGCGATGGTCCGCTCACATTCGGCATCGCTTTGTTTTGCTAGCTTGTATTGGGCCGATGCTCTCGCGCAATCTTCCTCTCTTTGGGAATGCAGCAAACTTGATGGGGCACTTGTTACCTCTCTTTCTCTTGGCCAACTGACTCCCGGTAGACGATTGTCGCGTCTACGGCCTCATTCCACTCTCATGATTCACCATAGTCAGAGTAGGATAATAGCTGATGTAGTTCGAGTCTAGTGGTCAACTATCACTATTTGGTCTTCCATCTAAGCTGGATAAGTTTGCAGGAAGAAATCAAGTTGTTCTATCTTATCTCTGGATATCTTTGCCAGAAAGCGGTGACAGCTATTTTGAACAATTATTTTCTAAATATTAGGCAACACCAAAAATTTTTCTGCAATTATGAATGTCCGGTCAGATGAATCATGAATTCCAAAGAAAGTAGAAGTTGACCTTCCAGTGATTAAGAGGTGCAATAGTACGAAACGGATCGGTGTGCTGGTCATTGCCATTCAAGGGTCAATATTCGGGTCGAATAGCCGCATAACCTCCTGAAGGGCATACCTGAAGTACCACGTATTGCGAAAAGAGACCCTATTATAGGTTTTGAGCAAAAGTGTCTGAAGCCTGTCTGTTAGTAGTGCTCGAGTTGATCCGATGTCGACATCAGTTACTCGCCTTTTTAGTGCATTGGCCATCGTTTTTATACGGCAAGACTGCAGCAATTAACCCTTCTACCACACAAGAGAGTCATCACTGGTGAAGCATCGGTGAGACTATGTGCGCGAATCTAGTTCTGGAGAGACGAGTGGCCCAATTGCGCGTCATTCTCTATCTACTGCTACCCTATGGTCTGGTGTCATTCACCGGCGGAATGCACGCCAGGCGACTGCCAGTGCGAACGAGTTAGAGCCACCTGACTATGTGACACTCATGAGGATCATTGACTTGCAGAGCATGGCTCCTTCTTCCTTCCATGCTATATGCTGCAACGTTATTGAGCACTATACAAGTGTAGTATGGTGAGACCTCCGGACTGACCACCTCCCCCATGAATAAACTGTATCAATTGGTTCATTTGGTTCATCCAAAATGGTTTGGGAAACACCGCTGCTAAAATGATGAATGACTAATAGCTTAGGTGTGAGTGAGAGTGTGACGTGTCTGGGCGCAATCGTCAAAGCTTCGCTCACTTTCGAGTGAAGAGTTGCGAGAGCCCTCTCTTGAGCGGTAATCACGACGCAAGCCGAATGGTTGAGTGGCTTGGTGGTGAGACAAGGCTCGTGCAAGTTGCAGTGTGATGGGTTAGAGTGCGCGGCAGTGGTGCCACTGGTGCGACACTGCCTCGATTCTGTCCGTGCCTGTTGCCATTGCCTAGCTCACCTCACTCACCTGAATGAAACCACTGCCTCTCAGTCGTCCTCCGACAAGGAACGGACCGTGCGCAGCTGTGCTTGGTCACCGTGCCATACCCATCATTCTCCCCCTCGACTTTGCTCCGTCTTTGTAGTCCAAGAAAGATAGTACGGTGGTCGTGCTCAAGCGGAGTGCGTTGTCGTTCTGGTCATTCAACCTCTCGCTAGTGAAGCTCAACTGTCCGAAACTTTGCACGACGTCACCATGGATGACATGAGCAACATTCTTCGCGACCTGTCGTTGTTTGAGCCAAACTCACACTCACTCGAGCCGGGTCGATCCCGGAATGGCAAACCGTGTCGTCCACCACCTCCGCCACCTGTTACACAGTTGACATCCATCAAGAAAGCAGCGATCCCACTGCCGAATCAAGCCAGAGCAAACGGTAACCAGTAGCCGAATAGATCACTGTTTACTTATCATCTCTGAGACTTATCATTTGTCATTGCAGTGTCATCCCTCTCCTCAAACAAGTCAACTTCTGCTACTGCTGTCCGAGCCACTGTCGAGTCTAAAAAATCATTCGTGACACAATATTCTACTTCGAGTCAAGGGACCAACAATGGACTAATTCATTCTGCCAAACCTAAGGAAACCAATAATAGACAAAACGTTCTCAGCTATGAAGTGACACCGCCCAAGTCTCATGGAATGTCTGAAGCTGAGAAAAAGGTTTGCAAAGTATCACATAACCTTTGTTATTAATGTTTTGATATAGGTCGAAGCCCTAACCAAAGAGATTGAACGAGAGATGGAAGAAAAAGATCCAGTGGGAGACTATTTTGGAATATGCTGTCACTGTGGTGAAAAAGTGCTCGGAGTGATTGATGCTTGTCAGGCGATGGGCAATCTCTATCACACCAACTGCTTCACTTGCTGCTCATGTGGTCGACCTCTACGAGGTAACAAAGCTCTGCTTTAGCTCTCACTTGCTTGATCTCTCACCTGAACTCCCTTTAGGAAAAGCATTCTACAACGTTCTGGGAAAGGTATACTGTGAAGAAGACTATATGTACTGCGGTTTCCAGCAAACGGCAGATCGATGTGGCATATGCGGCCACCTGATCATGGAGACCATTCTTCACGCGATGGGCAAATCATACCACCCAGGCTGCTTCCGATGTCAACACTGCACCGAATGTCTCGACGGAGTGCCATTCACGGTGGATGTGCATAACCGCATCTTCTGCGTGTCCGACTACCATAAGTTGTACGCGCCCAAGTGTGCGGTATGTAACACGCCAATAGTGCCCTTGGAGGGCAGTGAGGAAACGGTTCGTGTGGTCTCCATGGACAAGGACTACCACATCGATTGCTACATCTGCGAGGACTGCAATGTTCAACTCACCGACGGTACCTGCTACCCTCTCAACGGACACCTTCTCTGCAAAAAGTGCCACATTACCCGTTTACAGTGAATCACATCTCGTCTCGACTCATGTACATAAGTACACTCTGACCTGTGTTAAGTCTTTTGATAAGCGAATAATAAACAATTTCTTTGATTTTACAATTTTAAGGTATATTTTTATTATATAATAAAAAATGGTCAAGTGCTCACTTCTTCTTGGGTGCATCTAGCGACTCAGCAGCTTCCTTAGCCTTTTTCTCTCGAATGCCAATCAAGCGCTTGTTGGCCCGAGCACGACGCATTGAGTGGTAAGCATTGAACTTCTTCTCCTCTTCGGTTGGAACACGTGCCTTCTCAGATTTGAGCGACTTCTTGTTCTTCACAATCGGGAGAATAGTGCCAGTCACCTGCTGTGCCATCTTGATCTCCTCTGCACTAGACTCGTCGCTTCTAGGTTTCTTCGAGTTCACAGGGAACAAGATCAGCCTTAAAAAAGGAACAATTAGTATGTGCAATTTTCAAACCTTATAAACCAATTTATTTACTTTGAGCGGTACTCCTTCAGTCGAGCAACGTTGCGTTGAATCGACTCTACAGATCGGTTCTTTCGTCGATAATCAACCTTGATTCCAATGGCTAAATAAAAATTTAAAAACAAATTAAGAACCTATTTTACGCGAAAAACAAAGAGTATTCTTACTTGGCGCAAATTTCCGAGCAATGCCAGCCGACTTAAGTTCATCAATGGTAAAACCTCGACCAAGGCGAACCTTGGAGTTATACTTGATGGTGGGACAGTGAACAAGAGGTTGGAGTTTTTGCGTTGGCCTCGGTGCCACAAGACGCGCTTTGGCCACACGTGCATTGTGGCGACGTTGCTTGCGCATCGGCTGGTTGAACCATGTCTTGATGAATCGCTGCCAGTCCTTGTGGAAGTGGGCGTTGGGCACCACACCGTTTCGCTTTCCCACCATCTTGCCAGGGGCGTCTCGGAACGATGGAACAGATCACTAGCAAACAAATAGCAAACACCGAGCAGGCACGCACGATGTAGGAAAAGGAAGAAAGCCTCGCGTGCTAAACAGCCGTCACCTGTGTTCATGTGTACTGCTGTGCCGATTGGTCCCTACACAGAGCATGTTACCATTTTCCTCTTTCTAACTAGCCACTTATGCAGTACAATACAGTTCTTATGCAGTGTAATATTGAATTTAAGCTTGAAATACATTTCAAGTGTTTCTTTGGTTTATATCTCACATTTTAATTTATTGTTTTTACATTAAAGTTTTTTTAAACATAGATTTGTATTTTAAATGTAAATTTAAATGTTTTAATTTTTTTAAAATTTAAGCTCATAGTTTTATTTTATTTTATAAAGTAACACCTGATCATCTCAAGTTAAAATTAAAAATAACTAATGCAAACAAACACCGAGAGAGAATAGACAAATTCAAACTCTCCTTTATTATTTATAAGTAATAAATAACAGATATTATTTAAGGAAAACGTATCAAATTCGCTTCTTTTTATGAAAATTAATTAAACTTAAATCCTTAAGTGACGCAGCTAATACAGTAAACCATCAAACTAACACGTTGTTTTAAAAGCAAAATAGAAGGCATTAATAAAATAACAATATTGCCTTTGACTTTGCAACAACGTGTAAGTTGGAGAGCAAAATGTAATCAGTTTTGATACAATATAAAAATAAACTGTTTGTAGAGATCATTTTTTAATAAATATAATATTATTAATTATTAATTTTATTTTTATAATGAAAAAATAATAATAATCGCAAATAATATACAAAGCAAGGTGTGAATGGTAATTGCAAGCTACAAACATTCAATGATCAATGACAATTAGAAAACACAGAAGAAAAGCAGTAAGTCTAGTAGTAATGTAAACAACAAAGATAGTCTCTAGTGTAGAATTGAGAGGGTACTAAGGCTTGTAGAGAGGAGTAACTTGGCTGTAACAAGAATTGAGTGCCATTTAGTCTTTCTTGGAGTTGAGCTTCCTCTCGATAGCTTCTTCCACAGCCTTCAATTTCAACAGTAATTCTTCTCTTCGGTGCAGTTTGGAGGGGTCTTCCTGAGAATCGGCAGTTGGTGAAAGGTTGATATCTTCGGAGTCTTCATCTGACTTGTTGTCAACTGGAGTTGTTTCCTTGTTTTGAGCAAACAACTCTTTCTCTACCTCTCCTATATCCGAAGTCTCGCCGTTCATTGGATCGTCTTCAAACAGTCTATCTTTTTGAATGGAAGTTGTCTATAGGAAAAGCAAAGTTAGTTCAAATTTCAACTAAAAATCAATATAAGCCAATAAAATTAATTCTTTAATGATCATTTTAGGGGAGCAACTAAATCTGAGCAAATAAAATTTCCAACTCAAGAAAAGAAAACAAAGTGATAATAAAAGTACCTTTTTCATAAATGTCATTTTAATGGGAGCTTTCCTCTGTGTTTCGGGTGCACTTTTCGGCAACTTTGCATCTACGGGGACCTTTGACTTGTGCTGAGCTGAACTGTTTACAGTGCTTGAGGAGGGATTACGTTCTCTTGAATACTTGCAGGTGGTTTTGTGTGGTTTTCTCTCTACTTTTTCATCATCACCGCTATCATTGGACTCTGAGTCAGAGTTTGAGAAGGAAACACTACTTGAATCAGATTCACTTAGTGAATCCGACCATGAATCAAAGGATTTCGCTTCGGATACTCGCTCGCCTGATTGAGACTGCGAAACTGAAGAGTTGACATATAAAACGCATTAAAATTGAGACTTAGTGGATCGAAGGTGGAATTTACCGTTGGGCTTCTTTGGAATTCGATCCATGCGTGTTTTGCTATAATCACGCTCATTATTATTGGTAACATCTAGAGCATTGAACAATAAGCATTAAGGCACATTGATAACATGAGTGAAGAGATTGGACACTTACCTTCTTTCGCAAACTTGTCCCGTGATTCGTATGCAGCCGGCCTTGTGTATGGCAGTTTGCGACCACTCGAGATGTCAGACGAATCCGAGTGTAATGAGGAGAGCGAGGAAAGTGAATCACTACGGTTGGCATCGGAGCGAGTTCGTTCTCGCTTGTACGTTTCCCCGTATCGCGAATCAGGCTTGCGGGAGCGAGTGGCAGGCTCTGCCAATCGAATCGGTGACTTAGATCTTCTCCACGGATCTCGATAGGTTTCCGCTGACCGATTTGACGATGAATGTAAAGTGGACCGACTTCGGCCTGCTGAGAGCCATAGATATAATAGTTAATAAATAAATTGGACAATAATTAAATAGAACCACAAATACTAACCATGTGGGTTATTCCACGGGGCAGCATCGTAGGCAAGTCGATGACGGCGTTCGGTCTCGTCCTCCGAGGATGACTGCTGACTCGAGTATCGACGGCGCTTTTCCCCGTAGGGAGACCGTTCACGCACTGGCTCGCCTCCTCCTCGCACTGACAAGGTGTATCGCTTGCTGCTTCCTTCGTACTCGGTCTCCTCTTCTTTCCTCTTCGATGCTTTCGATATAAGCTCACGGGCTTGCTTGAGCCCTCTTTCCCAGGCAGACTCAGTCGGAGCTGGTTGTAGCACTGGTGGCGGTAAAAGTGCAGGACGCGACCGACCGTATCGATCTTCGTTGGGACGACGAATTGGTTGAAGTGTGTACCGAGAATTGCCTTCAAGTCAAATATATAAATTAAAAATTCATTGTTATTACTAAAAAGGATTGTTCAATGCGCAACACAGTTTTATACTTGGATTAGAATTCCAGTTAGAATTGTTGTTGTTGAAAGTGTTGCTTTGTCTCGACAAATCAAGTCCTATTTGGTTTTTAAATTTAAAAATTTTTTATAATAAATAAAATATTTTTTTTTCAATTGGCGACAGCTTCTTACGTGATTGAATACTACGGTTGTCAAAGCGCTGATTTACATTAGGCTTCAGATTAGTTTCAGGTTTTTCCTCAGATTTCTCTTCATTTTCCGAGTCTTCTTTAACCTCGCCTTCTTCAAGATCGTCATCTGAATCAATTTCACCTGCAAACATTACAAGCACAATAAAAACAACGTCGTGCTGACTACAACAAAGTACCCTCATCTTTGTCATTATTCTTGTTTAGAGCAACGGATTCTTTAATCTTGATTTCGCTCTCTCCATCAGATATTTGTCCTTCTTCAACATCTTGGTTCAATTTATCGTCGAGTCTACCTTCATCAACTTCCTCTTCGTAATCAAGTTCCTCTTCGTCTAATGAATTTTTGGTCAACTCGTTTTGATGAGACAAACTTGGCGTGGCATCATTTGAGTTTTTAACTGATTCACATACTAGTGACATTATACAAGCGTGCACACCTTCCAAAAGCAATCACAATAATAGAAAATAAATAAAACAAAAATTGTAACTAATTAAAATTAAAAATTACCTTCTACTTTTAAAAATTATTACAGGTTAAAATGTTGATTAGAAGAAGCAAAAAAATATAATACAAAACACCAAAAATTCCCTAGGAGAAGTAGCAAGAGCAGCCAAAACAACATCAAGCATTGTTCGGTGTGTATATGTATGGCCCTGCTTCTCTCTCTGTGTCAGCCGAAGATGGCGTTTGACAATCCACATACAACGTTACTTTCTGGCTTTTCTGGTTTCTTGTATTGTAATTCTAGGTTAAATATTTTTTCTCAATTTTTACTTTATTAAGTACTTTTATAAATTAACACAAATTATAATCAAACAAAATAATACAAAAAATAAAACAAATTTATTTCTTTTTGTTACGTTGATTATTCTTATTATTATTATTAAAATTGAAAGTTGGGGGGCAGTGGGTGACTTCACCAAAGAGAATCTCTTCTTGCTTGAACAACTCTTGATCGTTTCTTTCAAACTGACGAATCAATTTGCGTTGCTTCATTAGCTTATTCTTCTTCTGTTGCAGTTTCTTCAACTTGTTCTTGTCACGTTTCTTCTGTTTTGCTTTCGCGTCGGTATCTTCCACTTGGGAATCGTTGTCGGGAGCGATTTTCTGCCCGAGATCAACATCGAAATGCTCCTCGAGATTGGCTTCAGCCATCGACTTGGCCACCAAACGATTGATCCGTCTTAAAAAGTGGTTATCACTTTCCGAGTAGCCTTTTTCGAGTTTCTCCGGTAACGGCTTTGGCACTCTGGTCATTCCTTTTTCGATCACTAGCTTTTCCGCAGGTTTCACTAAATACGATTAGTAAATATCTATTGTTAGTTGCACAACATTAAATATGACTCAAAATGCAATACGAACCACATAAAGTTGTGTACTTTTTGTTAGCTTTCATCGCTTTCTTTCTCCTCCGTTCTTCTACACTGTTCTGATGTTGATTTTGTTTCAGCTGAATAATTTCGAGCAACTTTCGTGGCATTGGCTGATCTCTAAAAGTAGAAAATTTAACGAATTAGGGTTAAACCAATCAAAGATTTTTAAAAATATGAAATCAAATAATATAACAAAAAAATAAAAACTAGATTCTCATTACTAACTTGGTCTTTTGTAAAACATGATCTTTCACAGTACGAAACTCTGCAGGCTCTTCTACTGACTTGAACTTCTTGTGCCGTTTGCTCTGCTGAATTCTATGGTGTCTCATGGTATCACTATCACTACCAGTCTATCACACTGGAAAAACCAATTCAACCAAAACACAAGTAACTGGAGGCACAGAAGAGAAACACGTGGATGAGTTTGCTCCGCCACCTGGATCAAAATATGCGTTGATTCACATGTCACATGGGGCTGTCATCATCATTGCGTTTATGGGTTGTGTTTTGTTTCGTCAGTACTAATCTACTGTTTTCTTTCGTTTCGTGATGGCAAATGAAGATGGAACATCTTCAGAGACTTCGTTGAGCCGACGATTGAGAATTGCACTGAAAAGTATCATTACTGGTCACTTGAAAGATAATCACGATGACACTTTGGTTGAAAAGTTTGGCTCGTTTATCTCCACCGAAATTGACACTGGACTACTAGAGAAAATTGTACACAAAGAAGACATTTTTGGCTTGCTTGATTCTCAGTTGCCTTCAAACACTGAAGCAACCGATTTGATCCGTACTAAAGATGATCTGGAAGTTGTTCTACGGCTTTACGGAGCTTTGTTTTCGCATGAAAGCATTTTTCAACTTTACGTCAAGAACAAAATTAAAGAACCTATAAATGTTCTCTCAACATATATTAAGATTTTACGAACATTTTGCTCTTGCCAACAGTTACCTGAAGAATTGAACCTGTTAAAGTATATATTTTTTACATTTCTAAATCAAGTGCTTCTTCACGAACAAGGGTCTAAATGGGTCTCGTGCGAGGTTCTTAGTATAAGGTCGGCCAAAAGTGAAATGATGTTTGAACTAATACTGAGCCAACTTAAAGGTAGCAACAGTTATTACGTTGAGAAAGTTATATATTCTTCATTGGCCAATTTGATCAACATAATCTTCAAGTATCCTTCAAGTCTTGCTGTTCCCCAAATTGAATTCTTTCTTCGAGTTCAATTTTCTCAGATTGAAAATTTTGAGAGACAATTATTACTTAATATTGTGGATTCTATAATCGATAAGGAAGCATTTTTTGAAAATTACAGCATTATGGAAGCTTTAATGGTCTCATTTAGAAAGCTTGAATTTGGTGATGAAAAGTCTTGCGAAAATGCTATAAAGTTGATTGCATCACTATCTCTGTGTATGGAAGACAATTGTATCGGTATTGATATTCTTGTTGATTTTACAAACGAAAACAAACTCAGCTCGATTAACTGTTTTTGCTGTACCTCATTTCTCGGCTCACTACTTCAAATTAAGCGCATACCTCAAGATGAATTTGCCAACCTGTGGCTCGCAATGTTGCAAAGTTATTTTTGGTTGATCACACAGCCAAATGCAAGGTGTAATGAACTCCCTAACACTTTTTGCCGTGATTCGATTCTGAAGTCATTTGAACAAATGTCGTTTTCTCAGTTTGAACAGAACTCTCTCAAGCTACTTGCAAAAGTTCACCCTGCGAATCTACCCTTTTCGATTGTCGAGAGGTTGCTAGGGGAAATTGGCTCATTGCTTAAATGCATCACTAATAGGAAAAATCTCAATTTTATTTTTTTCTTCTTGGGTCGATTAGTTAGTGAATATTTGACCCGGAATAGTGCTCAGTCTTGTTCAGTGTTGGGTGGCATTCTGTCATTATATTGTGATCATTTCAAGACTATTCCAGCATTTCAAAAGTCAATTCTCCGTTCGGTTTGTGATATCATCCAATCGTGGTCCTCACTTGACAGTGACTCAATTCTTCCATCGTTCACTGTCATATTCTCACTTATGGTGGAACAATTTGATCAGATTGACGTGACCTCTTTTGAAGACGACGACTTGTTAGATCTCTCTGTGGAGACTATATACTTTTTTCTATTGAACTGTTCATCATGTGATTTGTTTCTGGACGATATCAACTCTAAGATAAAGCATTTGTTATCAGTTGAGTTTACCATGGTACAAAGTGACTGCCTGGAGACGTCTACGCGGGCCAACATTGTTACTACTTTGTTGATTGTTTATAAATTTTTTCATTTGAAGAATTTTTTTGAAGAACCTTCGCAAATCGGGGATTATTTGGATCGGTTAATCCAGGATTTTCAAGACTATGATCTTTCCTTTAGGCAACAGTTTTTCTTTAACCTTCAAAATATTTTAAAACGTTTTACATTTAATCAAGTTGATTGTTTACAATTTTTAAAATTTTTCATTGAAATTTGTAGTAGTGAGAGTGATTCTGAATTGCAACATATGTTACTCAACATAATCGAATTAATTTATGCTCAATTAGTCGATTTATTGAAAGACAATTCGAAGTTGTTTGAAATACTTGTCACTTCAAAGCTGTTTTGTCTGTTCCACTTTCTACTAAATGATTCCTTGGTGACTCATCGAGTCAAGCAGAGAACTGTCGACTTGTGGACGAGGCTTTCCCCTCTAGTAGTTTCGTGCTACTCTCCCTCCACCAACCACTCTTTTCTTGGTGTCGATCTCTCGCAATCAATTCAATTTATGCTTTCATCTGATTTGATCTATTTGGTTAGCAAATCACAAGAATATCCCAAGTTAGATTTGTTGGAGGATATATTAACCACATCCACACTTTCACAAGACATTACCATGGATTGCTATTGATTGTATGTTTATTTTTTCTAAAATAAAAATTATTTTACAAAACATATCTATTCGGATTTGGTGAAGTGATAGAAGTTAATGTGTGTGTGTTGCAGGATTGGCAGTTGCAAATGCCATTCTTTGCAGGTTTAATTAAAGCTTTCTTGCCTTTGCCATTCTTCTCGAGTTTAATTGGAGTGATGCCTAGTCTTATTTTTAGCCATGATATACAAACACACTTTCGTGAGTTACTACACTGGGAGGCGTTGGAGTATGCTTCTCAAACTGGTCTCTACCGCTGCACTCATTCTCCGCCGATTCACACCATCACTCTTTTCTTTTCTTTATCGGAATGAGTTGTCTGAACATTTTCGCTCGATAACCTCTAGCATCGATTCCAGTGGTACCAGGAGAGAACGATGAATCCGTACGGCGAGCCGGCAGTGCCTCCGCGACGCAAGCGCTCTCTCAGTGCTTCGAGATTCGATTCGCACCCAGGTGATCTCACATCGGGTCGAGTTACAACCACCGACTTACTACCATTTGTTTGTCAGATGACAACTTTGGATTTGGTTTTCCCAATCGCATGAAGAATAACTTCTCCACCGAGCATATACCGGGTGAAGGTAGGCTTGCTACTTGTTTGATGGCAACAAGTTTCGAAATAGTGACTTAACTCACAACAGCTCTCTACTCTACAAATGTGCCGAGGTTGGCGATGCAACGAACTAATTATTCTCCGAACCAGTACCGACCAAACTCGGTTTCAGTGGTTACTCCACTGAACTTCGGAGGTCAAGGAGCTCGCATGATGAACCCATATCTTGTTCAGTCAAGTCAGTCGAAGGTACCCATTCGTCCACATCATGACTATCTCAAGTATGGTCAAGGGGTCAATGTTCCCTACAATCCTTACCAGGTGGGCTTCAATCCAACCTTAATGGCTAGACCATCACTTGAAGCTTATCAATCAGTTGCAATACCAACCTCGATTGCAAATGCTATCGCCCGAGGTCGGGATCCAACACTCTACAGCAGTGTAAATAAATACTCTGTAGCAAATGGTATTTTTCAGTTGTAATATGATTTTAAATTTTATTTGACTTAGAAGGAGCAATTGAATTATGTTGAAACTGTGACTCCAAATGGTTCTACCAAGAATCTGAACTATTTGAGCAAGATTCCTCCCGAGCGACCACCGCCACCCAAGTTGGCTTCACGACTCAGTATGGAGAATTTGTCATCGGTGACCACTAACAATATGATGGGTCGTGGTTATATCAACTCGGAGCATGGATCGCAGCACGACCTACGCGATCGACGCAGTTTATCACCTACTCGATTTTCAGATCAAAAGCCATACAACATGCGACGTTCGACGTCACCTATGCCTAACCTGAGCAATCCTCACTCGCCACACTTGTCCCGTTCGCCGTCGGGTTCGCAACTTTATCTCCCAAATAGTTATTCGTATTCGCGCGAGCCCTCTCCTCTCATGTCTCGTTCGCCATCGCCAATGCGAGCTTCATATTTTAACTTGTAAGTGGTGTATGTGAATTTTAAGTTACAAAATTAAACTCAATATTTTCACTGTTAGCCCAACTAATACTGGTGGAATGCACACCACTACGAGTCCTTCTCGATCGAGTTCAGTTACATCAAAATTGATCAGCCGTTCATCGATTCTGGGAGGATCAGCAGGATCTGGCGCAACAGGCTTATCTCTTGCTTCGCCCAGCATGAGTTTAAGTGCCACTTCCCGAGCAACCGCAAGTGGAACCGGTACCTATCTAGATTCAAGCAAACTAAGCATTTCCAATTTAAATATGGAACGAGTGCCTGGGAAAAGGTACCAACATGAGCACCTCTCGCTAGGAGCTACAGTGGATGGCAAGATGAGCTCACTGGGTGCAAACGAGTCGCACCACCCAAGCAACGTCAATATGGCAAGCGGAGCAGCCCACTTTAAGGTGTCACACGATCCTCACTTTTCCCAATCATTTACCGATCACTGTGATCAATACAAATCGATTACCAGTAAGATACTATCAAAGAAGTCTAATAGAAGCAGTGGAGACTTTAGCGACGTTAATGTAGAGGAAGGTATGCAAAGTAAGCAAGGTATGCATTGTTCTCCTCTCTAAGAAATATTCATGTTTCACTTTACTTTCACATTTAAAGAGCATTGTCTGGACATGGCAGCTACTCGTAAATTATCTGGCTCCTCGAATCATTCGGCACAAACGTCCGGAAATAATGAGTTAGCGGGGAGTAAGCCAGCGACGATGGCAAACTCATTTATGGAGCCAGTCAAGACAGGCTACGAAAAGATGAATGAGATGGTGGCTGAGCCAAGCCTCGTGGCCACTTTGCCTCTCTTGCCACCACCACAAGCGATGCGCCGAAGCTCCTCCAACAGTGGCCTCAACAGCTACCAACGCAAGGCCTCCTTGCCCACGGACTACATGGCGGCCAATGGTAACTCGCTCCAGCTTCCCGAAGAGTGGAGCCGTGAGAAAGTGGCCACTATGGCTCACGAGGCTCGACTTCGCCTCAAGAATCCACCGAGCACCACGCGAGGAACACTCAAAAAACTTGGGGTAAGTACTGAAATCGTTCTGCTCGTTGATTTACTAAATCGTGCACCTAAGCAGGTGTGGTTCACGCGACAATTCGCCTTCCTACTCATCTGTCTTCTCAACATTCTGATCGCATACATGTTTTATAACTTACTTTCAATTTTACCCAATGATGAGAATGTTCCACACAAGTAGGTCACCTGTGCTAAACATGTCTCACTCTGTCCCGTAACGGTGTTGGCTTTATTGGTTATCATCCGGAAATAGCTGTTTTATTTGAAAAAAATTACAAAACAAAAAAAATGTTGTTATAAATTTAGAATCCAAATAAATGATGGAAACATGAGTTGGAAAATGATCATTTATAGTTTGGAGTGAGTTGTTGGGTCATTGTTGTAAAGTGGAGTCGGCTGTGACAACAGAATAATTGAACACATCTTCTGAATTGCACTGTCTTTGATGAGTCGAGGTGAGTGGGGAGATATATTTCGAGTGGTGCTTCACTTCACACCAGCCAGATAGATCACTTCTTTTTGCCAAGTAGACTCACCTCGAAAGAGGGCCGAGGCAACTGAATCATTCCGAGCCATTCACCACTGCCAACCTCGAACGGGGTGTTTGATACTTAAAACATAAACATAAAAATATAACAAAAAAATTAAAACAAAGTATAATACAAAAATCACTAAAAATTGTGAAAATCATAAGACATATGATAAAAACTGAAAGAATAAAAGAGTGTGGCTGCATTTGCAGATACTGGCAGATCTGGTGAGAACCAGCAGGGAGATGGCAAACAAAAATATCAAGTGGAATTGATGGTGATGCTCGGTAGTGTGGGCTCTTCGGGTTTCGGCTGGGCGTGATTCTCTCAGTACAACTCGAACTCATGTGATGCATCACTGAAAAATCTCATTTGGTCCTAGAAGGGGTGAGGAGGGGAGGCAATGAAGCAGGTGACAGTACTCTTGATCATGGCCAAATGCCCAACTTGAGAACCAAAGACAATGCCGTTTGCATTCGGAAGGAGGACATCAATTGTTTAGAATATATATTAAAATAATAATTTAAATAAATAAATTTTTGATTAATTTTAAAAGATTGGTTAAACTTAAAAGAGCGTCTAATAAAATTAGCAACAATGTGGGTATTTATAGAGAGAAAGAAAGAGAGGTGAGAAGAGTTGGTGTACAAGTATCAAATATTTTTAGTTGTAAATAAAAGCATTTACATATTCGTCATTGTCCAACTCGATTTCCAATGGTGTTCTTTGCTGTAGCTCCGCACGGTTTCGCTTGCAATGGCCAGCATGGCAACAAATGATGTTTTGAGAATTTGACCAAATCAAAAAAAGAACGTTTAGTAACTTCAAGCATGGCTTGTAGGTAGCGTGTTTCAGTGTTTTGGGTGGGTGGGTGTGTCTGTGTGTAAAAGGGGGTCTGTTTGTGCATAGCAGATTCAAAGTTTTACATCAATAAAGTTTGCAACAGTTTGGTAGATGTTGGTTCAGTAAAAATTGTGTGTGTATGTGTTTCAATTCGCAAGCTTCTTAAGAAAACAAAAAAATACAGAATGACGCAAATGATGGAATTTTAGAAAAAATCTCCAGATAAGAAACATCGAAAAGTGGTTTACACCACGAAAACCAATTTTTAAAGTTCATCGACGAAGTCAAGCCCAGTCCTGGCTGCATCATCATCAGCGTCATCATATATAAAATATATATCATCCATCAAAAACAAAAATAATGAATCAGCTTTAGTGTTCCGAGTCAAAATTCGAAAAAAATTAAAAAAAACTAATTCAATTTTCACTATAGAGTTTGCGTTTGAAATTTAATAAGACAGTATTGTTTAATAGTGATGTGAAAGTGGTCTTGAATATATATAATATATATATGGCTGGGAGATGAAATAATAAAAACACCTGCAATGTAGATTGAGTGAAAGTTGGTTGGTGTATGTAAATGCAGTCAAGAATTGAATAATTTATAAAACACATCTGAAGACAGAAAAAAGTGAAAGAGAGAGAGAGATAGAAGGAAATAAGAGAGAATTGAAAAGAAATAAGACAGATTGATATATAAATCACTTAGTCTTCTAGTATAATCCGCATCCTCGCAGATTATTGGCAATGATAACGTCGGTGACAGCATCGAAGACAAACTGAATGTTAGTGGTGTCAGTGGCGCATGTCATATGACAGTAGATTTCTTTGGTGGTCGATTTGTTCTTCGCCTCGAACTGAGCCTGAATGTAGGCAGCCGCCTCGCCGTACTCCTGGGCGCCTGCAAATAATTAACCATTACGTTGCATCAATTATTCAACCACGGCTATCTATTTGCATTTGATATCGATCCCCTCGGCAAATCATGTACTCTATGTGGGAGGATTAAATTAACCCAACTTGTTTAAGCTTAACTTGTCGAGCTTGTTGATGAGTAAATTAGTCCAATCAAACAAAATAATTAAAACCGATATATATAATAAAATTTAGATAAAGCAATAGATCAACATAGTAATCGTTATATAGATTAGCAAGCTTTACTCCGATGAAAAGCAAGTTCAACCATAGGCAGTCATTTTTATTTCGCGACGTTGCTACAGACCATTCAACCCAGAGTGAAGATCTCCTCACTTTAACAGTGCAATAGTTTTGAATGAAATGTCTGGTTGACACAGATTCCTCGTGGGCAAGGCCAACCCTCTCGTTCGGTGCTAACTGATTCAACATCAAAATATATAATACCAATAAATAACTAAAATAAGTAGCATATTAGAAATTTAAGGCTATTGAGTGCTATAAATAGAATAACGTGCTCTCTCGGAGCGACTGAGTCAATTGATTGGTCTCTGTGCTCTGGCTACCGTAGTGAAGGAGACTACCG
>WURS02071721.1:0-10413 GCA_011762765.2 Rhinocypha anisoptera | reverse complement strand
CATGGATATCTTTAACTAAGCCAAGAGGAGACTTAAACTATATTGAACATTTTTTTGGGTCGAATTACACACTAAAGCAAGTCATCATTGCATTCTTGAAAATGTCTTTTTGGACTCATAGAACCCACAATACTGTCACTTAAATTTTCATATTTGTTATATTTACCAAAAGTTGAACTCCATTGTAGCCTGCCAGTTTTAGGTATTACATAATTTAGGACAGTTAGGATTATGTTATATGGACTTCTTTTCATATTCTACTTCATATGTCAGGAAATGTGCACTCAAAAAATACAAAGAATTGGACAACTATATTGTAACTAAATGAAAAAAGTACATGAAAAAAGTAAAGAAGTCATTTCCCAAAATCTTTTTACTATATTTATTATCGATGAACTTGAAAATTAGAGGCTTCAGGGGAAACAGGTACATCTAGTTGATCAATGGAGTAATTCTGATGTAAAGTGAAGAGAAAGACACTTGTGAAAAAACCACAAAAAAAAAGGACTGAGTAGTGGAGGAAGAAAAAAATGTGAAAATAAAGGTATTTATCATGGATGCTTCTGTTTTGATTAACTAAAATATTTTTTGGTTGTCATACACATTAACTATTGGACAAAAAAAATGTTTAAAAGCTGACTTATGAGCATGTAATAAAATAATGCAAACCAAATGGGACAATTTATATATATTTTTTACATACAGTAGAAGTCTGCTATAACGAGGGCTGATAAATGAAGAAAAATCTCTCGAAATAATGGACACTCGTAATAGCCGATGGTCATTTAAATTCGCCTCTTTCGGCATTTATAACTGCACCAAAAGTAGGCGAAAATGAGCCATGAAGTAGTTGTATCAAACCATCTGCAAATGCATTGAAAATAGATCGTTTCATTAAAAAGATTTTAAAATATTGTCACCAAAAGTCATGCACTCGTAACTAATGTACGTCACACATGGTATTACCTTTGGCTAGGTTTCGTGAACAATCATAGATAAGGTATGGCCTGCGGTCAACAATTACGATTCCATAGATAAGATGAGGGTTGAGAGATTTTCCATCCTGCTAAGGTCAACACAGACAAATGGGTTTTTCCTGTATTGTCTATAAGTCTAGCCCACAGCTCCATATGTTCTTTTATTCCAATTGATAGGCTATAAGGACGAAATAGTACCAGGAAATTACAGACTGGCACACTTCTTCCAAGATAAGTTGTTGAGTCATTCCCCAGGAAAATCTGTGACATCAAACTACAAAGTCTTCTCTCGTAAAATCACCACAAAGTGTCTCGTAAAGTCTTCATTACAATGTAGATTCACGAGGCATGACAATATAATGTGTGTTTGATTCCTTCGATTTATGCAACCCGAACACCAACTACGGCAAAATCTACTCGCTATAGCGATAGTGCAGGTATGACCACTAGTAATAACTGGAAGAACTTCCTATGTTTTAACATCTGGACCAAACAAAGCAAAATGATCACTCGCTATATAGATACTCTCGTTATAAGCCATACTTGCTATAGCAGACTTCTACTGTATGTGTAAAAGTTTACCGTTTGGTTTTACTAAAGTTTAGAAATGATGTACATCATATTTCATCATCAAAGCCCATGTCTATAAAAGCACAAAACTAAATTAATTTTTATTAAATGATGCGATAGACCTATTGAAATATTAAATTTAATAATTTAACAGTTTCCATCAATATAGCAAAATGGTTAAACAACCAGAAACATGACATTTCTGCAATGCTTTACTATGGGAAGGCTAAGATAAATATGAGACTAGGAGGGCATGAGTTGGAACAGATAAAAAAGTTTGCTTATTTGGATAGAGTCTTAAAGGAAAATGGATGTAGTGGGAAGGATATTAGAAAAATTATGGGAGGAGTTGTTAAAAGGGACCTTAGGGAAAGATGTAAAGAGTTATGTGTAAACTCTTACATGGACTTGAAGCTTGGCCCATGAGTAAGGATGATGAGTGTAGAGTGGAGACTTTTGAAATGAGGGTTTTGGAATGGTGAAGTGGATGGAGAGGAAAACTAATGAAGAATGTTAATAATGGTTGGGGAGGAGAGTGAGTTGAGTTGTTGAATGAAATCCAATGAATGCAGGAAAGTTTGATGGATGGGGTACCTGGAAGCAGTGGACAGCAGAATGTTGGATAAGCAAGGTAGAGGGTAGGAAAGGAAAAAAGTATCTTAGAAAGAATGAAAGCTGGTAGGCACTATGCAGAGTTGAAGATGGATATATGTTAAGGTGGGGCTCGGTGTTTAAACCAATCTTTAGGCTGCAAACTTAGATGGACGATCAATGGAGGCTGAGCTCCTTACAACTGGTTGTGCCTCCTTTATTTGATTATGAGTCACTCTTTTCTGTGATTATTTTGAAGGGGTGAAGAGGCATGTGCTACTACAGATAAACTAGTCTTTGGACTGAAATGCAGAACAGTGATCAATAAAGGTGTCAGAGTTCCATCCCAAATGGTTGCGGCTCCTTATTTGATTGCAATTCACTCATTTCTGCGAATAAACACTGCAGTAGCTCTAAGAGTCATCAAAAGATAATAATGAAAGTAAAAAAATACTAACAGGGAAACTGAAGGGAATGTATTAAGGCATGTGAGACTGTAATGAAGGGAGAGAATAGGTATTCCATATAGAATAATAAATTGTAGTTGTATACAGATTTAAAGAGTGATTTATGTTTAAGTCAAAAACCTACCTTAACCAGTAGATTACAATGGATCATCATCAAGACAAATAACCAGAATATATCCATTCAGGCAACAAAATGAAAGTAACTGTAGATGTTGTAGATATTTCATATGACTTTGTAAGGCACTTAGATGGCTGATGTCAGATTACCGAGCAAACACAGAAAATCATTCACTAATGAGATATTATTTGAACGTGCCTCAGATTATGAGTGAAAATCATTTGACCTACCAAAATAATATGGTTGAGTTTAACTCTGTTAAAAACTAGAAAGTCGTTAGCCATGTTTTCTAATCACATAAAATGAATGAAAGTTATTAAAAAGTTAAAAACTGAATATTTTTATAGTAAAAATTCAATCCTGTTTAGAAATCAGTGGCCAGGTATAAAATACAAGTGCCTTAGTATATGATTAGTGAAACTGTTTTCTGTGCCTGAACTGTTAGTGTTCATATTATTTCAGGGCAGTAATGGAGCACATGACAAGGACTGATTCCAAAACCTAAAATTCTTCCAATGGGGATTATTTATAATTAATTAATTAAATATTTATTAATTTTAAAAAATATTCAAGTGCAGAAGTAAAATATGAACATAATTATATGCTTATTATATTAATTTATAAAAAATCTTGCCCAAAATAATTCAGAAAATATGGAAATGGTGGAAAGCACAGCTTTCATGAAAAGTCCTATAGTACTAACGTTAACAAATATTGAGTCTTGAAAATGGTGACCTGCAAAATCATTTTCATAATCAAAATACAATTGGGTGATTTATTGTTTATTATTATTAGAAAACATCTATGATAATAAAAATTCCAGAAAAATATATGATGACTCTTAATGAATGCATTCCACAAGCAATAAATTTAGTTCAACATCTTCAATGATTTTACAACCACCACCAGTGTTTTTAGTATGGCATTATGCACTTGTGAATAAAAATCACTGCTAGCAAGAAATATTGTACAACACCACAATAGTTGACACTAGTTAAACCAGTAATAAACTGTGTTGATCAGGATGTAATAATTTGCAATCATGATAAAGGATGTTAAATTATTGAAAAAGAATGTTAATATGAGATGAAGCATATTCAAGTCACCATAGTCAGTAATTTGAGTGAGCTGCTATGAATTTCCTGCTTAAAAGAGTTTATCGGGAAAAAGAAATAAAATATACTCATGTACCGTTCGAGTATTTATGGTCAAAGTTTTTGACAGAAAATTGATCAAGAGTGTACAAGAGTAACAATTTTGAATGTTTAAAACTTAATTTCAAATTTATAAATACAAATAATTAAAGTTAAAAATTTGAACTATATTATACCACGACAGAAGTGGTTTAGATGGGCGAGGATCAAGCTCTCCCAGTATGAAGCCCAACAGTATGTGAAAATTCACATATTAGGATAGGGGGGGTCAGTTCCTTTCCCTATGTTGCCTGGTTTTCTCAGGAAGATCTGGAGCCCAGAAAATCATTCAGTTTGGGTTTAGCTGTTGTCCAGAAGCATCACTGAGACCTGAAACCAGGTCCCCATTCAGTAGCCAATTTCTTTATCTACAAGGCTTTTAAGACCTCAACTTTGTTATAAAGTTACTGAAACCAATAGAGAAAGGACCATCCACTATACACGTTGTTTTTGCTACTTGAGATAGAGACATAAAATGTATTAATCTGCATGAGAATATAGGGTTTATGGGTATGGAAATCTAGCATTAAGACATAAAAAGTTCAATATTTCTGCTGTAAAATTGTGTTTGAACTATACATGAGTATATACTTTAATCAGTAAGATGACTGAAATGTAATTTCACTCAAATACATCAGTAACATTTGTGTAATCATTAAATTAAAAGAATTATAAAAATACAGTATCTTTATCAAATGCATTTAAATATAAAATAATACTCACATTTGATAAAGAATCAGATATGCTATTCACTTACAAGTTTCCCGGTGTAAATGATTAGATCAATGAGAAGCACTAACGCACTGCAGTATGAGTTCAATTATGATTTCTCCTATGATAAAAGGTCAAAATCAAATTTAATATTATTATCTCCTCCTCAATCTTTATATTTACTCGTTTATTATTTCATTGTGAGTCACACATATTTACAAAAAATATGTGACTCACAATGAGGGAATATGAACAACTTGAAATTATTTATATTAAAGGGTATAATTTTTGTCAAAAGCAAGAACCACCTCAGATTCAACAGGAGGAACTGCCAAAATCTCTTGGGCTCTGGTTTCAGTGGGTTTCATTGACGTGGAAACATGCACTATTTTTTGGACCTCATCACAGCCACCAGCCTTCTTGCCCAGTAATATTTCCCCATTGTCGCCAACTGATGTTCCAAAAATCTCCATTGCCTCTTCTAGTGGGAGAAAAAAAAGAAGTGATCACAAAATGTCTCTCAAATTAATACAAAGAAACATTTAGCCCTCACATAAAAGATTAACAATTCTTAGAATTTTAAATATGATTTCTATGCTTTTATTCATATTAAACATATAACCATTATATCTTCTGCATTTATGGTCTTATCTGCTAATAAAATGAATTGTAGAAAAAAATGAAGCTTTACACTTGAGAATGGATGTCATAAAAGGATTTTCTGGAGTGAGCCTTTCTAAAAGATTTAAAAGTTGATTTATTAGAAATACCAATGTGTAAAAAAAAACTGATCACTTCAAAAGTTCTTTCATTCTGAATGACCACTATGGAAATTAGTTTGAAACTGCCTTGAAACTACTGTGATACAGTGTCATAAAGAGTTATCAATATGAAGATTAGTTTTTAGCAGTTCTTCAAACTATCCTTTTAGAAGACAATCTTTCACTCCCTTGTAGATCCTAACTATTAAATTATCCATTATCTATTTCTCATAAGCATCAAACTAACTCTAGAGCTCTTTCCAAATAGAATTCTTTCCACAAGTCTTCACTAAATTTATGCCTACAGATGCTTACTATTACTAGGTTCCAAGACAACAAGTTTTCTTTGATTTTCATTTTCTATCACCACCAAAATATAATCACAATACATTTCATCCACACTATCATCATCATAGCCCATTATTGGCATGTACATTTGGTGATACTATTTTGAAATGCAAATAAAAACCTTTGCTCCACCTATGTAAATTTCATCTTATCAACTTTGATACTGATTTGGTGAGCTGGCATTAAATTTCCACACACACATAATTAGTTTTTGCACTAACAAAGAATTTGAAACAATTGTTGAATCTTCAATGATAAATATTCATTGGTTGATCCATTTTAGAAGTCTCACTGCAATACACTTGCAAATATACTTCCAATTTAATGATGTTTCAAAGGACTCCCAAATTTTTTATTGGACTGCTTTGAAAATAAATTCTTTTGATAGAATCTATTACAGTATAAAAATATGTATCAGCTCACCTAATGTGACAACTCTAGTCTGAGACATATTTATTGACGGAGTTGGGACTTGCTCAGTCACATGGCATATTTCTTGAGTGATTTCTTCAACAACTTCTGGTGTTGAAGGACTCTGAACCGAATGGTCAGCAGTACTGCTGTTGTCTTCTGTACCAGTACTACTGTTCACTCCATTGGATGACAAATTATATGACTCCGTATAAATATTTGATCCATGAAGCAGTTCATTGAGAATGGAACTATTGCTTATCTGCTCATTGCTCAAATCCAGAACAATAACATTTCCCTGCAATTATAATAAGGTCAGTAGATTTTTAAAATATAAGTAAAAACAACACCATAGAACCAATAAAATTAATACTGTAGTAAAGGATGATCTTAAATGCAAACAATAAAACAAATTAACTCCAAGTAATGCATGGTAAAAAATAAATCACCTGTGAACTAGATGAAGGCAGGTTTATACCAGTTCCATTTTTGGAATTCACTGAGCTATTTATTGAGGGTGTTGAGGTATTTGTGGATGTGGCAGGCCGTCTCTGTACAGTAATAGCAGTCATTGATGATGGATTTATTGTTTTTCCTTTGAATACCTTACCAACAAATTCCTGAAAGAAAATCTCATATCACAGACTGTAGCTGGAAAGATGTGAATTAAAGAATTCAATCAATTCAGGTTCAACACCATGAAACCACATCATGGTTGTAGATACATATATAAAAACTTTGTCAGTTTCACAGGGGATTTCATTAAAGCACAACAGTTTTTGTCAAATAGATGAGATCATTAGATGTCAACTGTTTGATGAAACCACTCATTCTGCAATTAAACCACCTGTGCAACTGAAAAAGTTTTTATTTATCTACAGACATGTGAATTAAAATTGGAAACCTTTATATTTATGATACCTACTTTAAAGTAGATGACAGTGAAAAATGAGGCTCACAGTTCCTTAAAAAAATATTTGAATACATTAACTGAACTGCAAAAAGGCTAGTAACTTATAAACAAGGGACCTTTTTAATGTAATTCCTAAGATAATACAATATTTGAATCTGAATATGGGATATTATTGTTATGAAATAATTTTTAAAGGTAAAACATCATATATTGAACTAAATCCGTGAAAGATCGAGCACCTTATCATTCTACAAACTGGTAACAGGTTAAATCATCAGTACTCAAAAGTGCCATCTGACATCACTATTCGAACCACTGAGAAAAAAACAGTAACAATTATTGTACTGGGTATTTCTTAGCCTTTTCTTTGGTGTCCACATTTAGTAGATGTATCTACTATAATTAATAGAAAATATGCTTCAACAGTACACCTTCTTGCTCTGTCAAGAGCAGAAAGAGGGTGGCAGAGAAAGAGTAAGGATGATAGTGGACATACGAGCAAGATTAAGGAGAAAGCCATACACAGTCTTCAACCCTAATGCTGGTTTGTTAGGAGAAGGTGGATTTACATAGTACTAAGCCCAAGGGCATATGAAAATTTACACGCTAGGGTAGGGTACCTTTCTGCTGCCTATGGGTTTCCAAAAAGATTTGGCACCCAGAAAATCAATCAATTTGATGTTAGTTGCAGGTGTTCTAAGGCATCTTCAGGATGTGAACCTGGATCCTCTATTCAGTGGTGCTCTATCCACAGGGCTATCCCAATCTCAAAAACTACAGATGGTACTGGAAAAGCCATCATCGTCAGATTTGTCTTACTTATCACTTCATTCCCAATTTATTTTTCTGCTCCAGGTTGATTCATGTATATCTTAAAACTAAATATTTATATTTCCACTAAACTAGCTGTTCATTTACTCTACATATGGAAGTATCAATTTTTCAAATTATTTTTGGGAGTCAGATTGAAACAAAACTATATAATGAGTCCATATTGTCTTCACATCATGATAGTTTGTTTTGAAATCCCTTTCGCATTTTCACTTTGAACTTTCTGTTCGCATATGATTTAAAATAATGTCCATCATATGTGTTATGACTTCCTTCTTTCTTTTGGGCAATAAGATGATTTATCCTAATGAATCGAAGAATAATTTCTGCCTACAATGCTTTTCTCGACCCTGATATCAGTTCCTTATTCGACTAAGTAGTCCTCATAAACTCCAGGGAAGAGGGATCCTTACCAATATTTGACAAACATTCCAATTTTTTAAATGTATAACTCTTCTTCGTAGTTATTCTACTGGTTTAATGTAGGTTTTTTTGAAGATAAAAGGTATCATATTGGGCTTCCAAAAACCTGGCCTACGTGCCTCTAGTACCAATCCTCTGCATACATGTAGGTAGTGAAGCTGAAGCCATTTATTTATGAATATTCTGAAATGATACTATATAATTTACTTCTTGATCCATGATGAAAATATGCTTTGTTATAACCCTCAAGCATGTTTACTGCAAGATAAGGAAATTATCGAAATAAAACGCACTAGGTTTAATTCCAATTAAACCTAGTGCGTTTTATTTTGATAATGACGAGATTCCACACAGTAACCTCGGAGACAATTGAATATTAAGATTAGGCAATTTTCTTTTTTTAATACATTTGTTCACCAAGTTACCCTGGAAAACAGGTAATTACCACACCCTGAAAATAATTGGGAATTAAAATTATATTTATACTTAAGCCATGTATTCTAAAAATGTAATGAGAACATGAAGAAAAAAATTATTGCACATAAGAGAGAATACATGAGACTGTTGTAATCACATCTAGATAATATTAACTTTCAGTTGTATTAGTACTTAAATGAGATTTGCAATGGAGGTTGGAAACTAATTCCAGATTCTTCAAATGAAGAGCCAATATATCCACTGTTTTCATTTATGGCATCACTTACTTTTGTTGAAGCTCCTAAAGAAACTCCACGGCAGAAAGTGGTGCTCCCTAATGCCCCCTTATGGACTACAATGACATTGGATTTACCACATGTCCCCCCTAAGGATAATGAACTAGAGGAAGATGGAGGGGCAGAACTGGTGGAGGATGTGACAGGTACATTGCAGGACGTTACAGTGGCTGTTGCAGCACGCCCTGTCTGGTGCATTATAACAGCAGTTCCACCTGAACTTGCACTTGTGGTGAGCTGACTTGAACTGCTCGAAGGTGCGGATGACAATGCTGGAGAGCTGGTTGCTGATCTGGCTACTGCTGTGGCATTCAAATTTATACGATTACTACTTCCTGTTGTTATGGTCCTGGTTCCGAGGACTATATGGGCAAAAGAAGCTAGGAAGTTACGATCGGGGGTCGGTGAGTACAGGTTTATGGCATAAAAGGGGGCAGTGGCTCGAAAAAGTTTGGGAAACACTGGTGTAGACCTTCCAAGCAATTACTGATTCCCAAACGTCAATGGCAATTTGGTGATAAAATGAATTTGAAAGACAAGAATGCTTGTGGTTTTTGCAAGGTGACCGACATAAATTTTCATAGTGGATTACTTGGCCAAAACTCCTCATAATATTCAATTAACAGCAAAACGACTAGCTAAAGGCTATGGGGTCAATCTTAACATAACTGTAACTAACCTGACAAAAGTCAAAATAATTATGAATCTCTCACTTAAGAGTGTAAGTATTTTTGTACATTTTAATTGAATATTTGAAGACAAAAAAACATTAAAGCTATGTTTTTCCTCAGGTGGACCACATTCAGAAATTTCTTCTACTATAGATTTTTAGCAACTTATTCATTTACAAATACATGATATCTTGAGCTGCATTAAAGAAATTTTATACATTACAATTTGGTCTCAAATACTGTTACAGAAATGTAAAGGGACTAATGGTCAAGCTAAGTGATATGATAATGAGTAACCCCTATATTGGACTTTGACATATTATTTATGTTGAAACCTTGCTAAGAAATTAATCATAAGTATGGAGCTCCATTTCTATTACTGTAGTGTACACTTATGTGACAGGACAAATCTATTAAAGGTAAACTACTAATTGTCAATCAATGCTATATCTTATTAAAAGAAATCCTAACTCCAGAAAAAGTCTGAGCAGTGTTTGTCTTACCAAAACTTGACAAGCCTGAATTGACAATTGGCTCATACATCCCTCCCAATTCCTCTGTGAAACTGTACTCCAAATTTTTGTGATGCATTTCATATCTCAATTTATATTGCCTCTCCAGGGATTTCAATTTGCCACATGTTTGCTGAATGAAAAATATCTATCCTAAAGCTCATTTCATCTTTGATGTTATAAATTACTACAGTCCTGATTAT
>WURS02071710.1:0-10414 GCA_011762765.2 Rhinocypha anisoptera | reverse complement strand
GGCGGGGGGGGAAGGGGGGGGGGGGCGGGGGGAAAGGGGGGGGGGGGGGGGGGGGGGGGGGGGGGGGGGGGGGGGGGGGGGGGGGGGCGTGGGTGAGGAGGGAATACCGAAAACGCCAGCCCGACGAACGTACGTAGTAAAGCGATGCGGAGACGTGTTAATTGGCTCCCCCCTCTCTCACTTCCCTCCCCGACATTATCGGGGATTTCTTCAGGAGGGGCGGGCGTGGGGGGGGGGGGGGGGGGGTGGAGGAAGAAGGGATAGGAGCGGGGGTGAGGAGAGGATGGGAGTGGGCAGGAGAGGGAGGCGGAGAAGTAGAAGGACAATAGATCCAGATTCATGTGTGTCTTAATCCATTTATTTATTATTTTGTCCGTCCCAAACGACGGCCGACAGGAATTGAACGGGAAAAAAATTTTGAAGTGGGGGGGGGGGGGGGGGGGAAGGGGCCAAGGTAAAAAGACACGGAGGCACTCCAATAACTGCACCGCCGTTACTGGAGGAGGTTTGGCAGGGTTGGTTGATAGGTTTGACACGTTTGTTTAATTGTTTTTTTTTGCCATGGGCATAGCTTCCTTTTAGGTGCCCTTTAATGTCGGGTTTAAACATATATAATGTTAAGAGGCGACGCAATTCCCTCAAGGATGAAATATATTTGCGGAGGCTTTTTCTCTCTCGATTTTCGCCGTGGCGCTTTCTCGTTTCCGACATAGCTCATCGTGGCGGTATCATAATCGTTCCCGCCGTCGACGGATCGAGCATGATAGGGTGGTACCGCCGTTGGCTACTGAGCCTCATAAAGCGTCGTGGGGATACCTTTGGCCGCACAAAAGTCCGAGCACAACGGTATTCCGGATTCGAATTGCCATTATGGAGGACAGTACAACCCCGGAGCTAAAGGGCAGAAGAGTCTTGGTTGGCAATATAATGACTGCTAAAGGTTACCTAAAAGAAAGGATGGAAAAAGGAATGCCAAGTCATCGAGGAAAATGGAGAGGAAGGGTTCATCTCTCCGTCGCAAGAGGAAGCGGCCGTGTATGAAACAGAAGGCGGAGGCTATTACATCCCAATTGACCGTAATGTCGGTTTACATGACATGGTTTTCGTCTTTTCCAGCGAAAATAAATGCGCATTTTATTTACCCTTTCGCCGTGAAACGGAAGGTTAAGGTGGATGTGTCTTTTCAGCTTGGTAGGTCGGAGGCGTTAAATGAGAGTCTCGATAATGTTTGAGGAGTATCCGCTTGATTTCCGATAACTCGTTGCGATAAGAATATCTCCGAAGGAGTTTATTGGATGAATCCTCGAGACGTGAAGAGATAAAACGAGACAAAGAAGTTTCGAAGGGTTAAGAAAAATGAGAGTTTACTTTTGAAACCAGGAGGGGAAACGGGAGGAAAAAATACTCCAATACTGGCACATTCCAATGCTATTTCATTCTTCGTCCAATCGTAAATGTCAAAAAGTTAGACTAAGCTCCAAAGTTAACAATGAAGAAACTGAAATTTCATCTGTTCTTCGTATTAGAAAAACATCATAAACACACACACACTGTAATTGCACAAAAAGTGAGGTGCTCTAATCAACCACGCGTTAGATTTAATAAAAATAAGGACGATTATGATTTTTTTAACAAAGGTCAAATTAAGACCAAAATGTCTTACTTTTTGGGACTTGGAATCAGAAAACACCCAGCTTGGAGTAGGGCTTGAAACAGCGACTTCTGTGCTAGAGGTTAGACAAATTACTTTCCAGACAAACCAGTGGCGGTTTTAAGGCGTTAAAGACATGCTGTAGATGGTGTTGATTAAGAATACGCATATTTTTAAGTTTTTATAAGGTGAAATAAAATAGAGGATTCCAGTGAGGAATAATCGAGGTAAAAAAATAGGAGAAAGAAATACCAACCTAAATTAATGAAGGTTTTAAGGCTGTAGTAGAAGAAAGAAAGCTAGCTAAATATATATTCTTTAGAGAAAATATTATTTATAATTTTCATTTACAATGATTATAGTTCATTAAGAGGAATAGAAGGAATATTTTTATTATTATTATTAGAGAGGCTCGTATGAGCCTAAACTTCCCCCTACCCTTCCATTCCCATCCTTTTTTACCCTTCCTCCCGGTCTGAAGAGCCTATTAGTGCTGACCAGACTTGAAACAACACCTTAAAAAAAAGGAATTTTTGCGCAATGAGGAGTTATTACAATTGTAAGGATACTGAAAGTTTAATATTTTGTGAAAGGTTATGATTACAATGTAGAAAATTAATTTAGAAATGTAAATGTCACAACTAATTGCCAGGAACCGTAAAAAGACATATGATTTAGCATACTTAAAATGATATTTTTATATGGTATTTAGCTAAAACATAAGATATAAATAATTGAAAATGTACTTAATATTAATCAAAGAGGTGCCTTAAACAAGAAAATTAATAAAAAAGTAATATAATTTGAATTTAAAAAAATGTAATTATACAATTTTAAAATCGTGATATCGAAATTGATTTTAAAAATAGGATTGAAGTACATGTAAAAAGTTGTTAGTGATCTCAAAGAATCGGCAGACAATGTGCTTAATCAAATTTGTTCATTAATTTGGTTAATCTTTTTTCCAATTATTCAAATTGAAGAGTCATAAAATTTTGATAAACCATAAGGAAATCAGTATTTTCATCTTTTGATTTCAAGGATTTCATAAGTAAACTATAGCCATTCGTGAGTAGAGGAATTATTAAGGAACAGTAGAGCAAATAAAAGATCGACAATTGATACGAAGATATGTTTTTATAGACAAGTATAATAAAATGTGTATGGAGTGCGAAATGCATAAATATAGGGAAGAATGACCAATTACTTACGGCATTAGATATTTTCTGATAAATGTCGATGTCCAAAGGTCAAACAATTTTCATCGGAATTAGGTTGTCCGATGGCTTCCTGACAATATCCGAGTGCCCTCCAAAATCCGACTATGGCGAGTGCAATGAAGAGTTGAAATAGCGAGTGCACTGAAGTAGGATCTTACTTAGGCTATAATTAACTTTCCCAGCCAGGCCTTAGGTCAGTGTGGTTTCAAAATACAAATAAATATTTTTACGTCAGCATGTGATGGTCTCATTTTGAAATCAAGGTCAAAGTAGCAAACACTGTCATGGTCGAAGTCCTCGTAAAATATATTTTCACCAGTTGATATTATTTATTTATTTTACAATTGCCCATGCACAGCACTTAAGCGGCCAATTACGGTGGACAGTATGACAACGTATTTAACAACGAGGACAAAACGCACACATCCACGCCCTAGGCGGAGACTGAAATATCCACCTAGTCGGGATTCGAACCCGAAAAGTCCTGATTGGCAGACGACAACGAAACCGGCTAATTTCCAATAATCATTCCGATTGACGACGAAGGAATTTTCGCAAAGGAAACGGGAGGGAATGGATTGAAGTTGCATATACTGGAGACAAGAACCATATTCACTCCTTTTTGCCTCGACGTCGCACTCTGAACGTGGAGCACGAAGGAAAACTTGAACACGTACGTTGTCGCAAACAGGTGCACTCTACATTATTAATCTCTCGAGTCGGGGTTTGACAGGTGTCCGCTCCCCCTTCAGGCGGTTAGCACTCCCGTGGGACCCATTGAAAACTATCGTCTTTGCCGGGGACATGGAATGGGAAAACCCTCACCACGGAACCCCGAGACCCCGGCATCCATTAGGCCGTAAGCACACGGCGGGGAGCAAACCTCGCCACCGACACACAGGAAAAAAAAACACGTCGGTAAGTGATATGTCCACGCCTCTGGCAGTTTACTTCTTTTAAGATTCGGTCTTGAAGGGCATAAAAAAGAGTCTCGTCGACTATTATGAACGAGTCCCTTTTAAAATTAGACTAGCGCAATAGTTTTTGGCGTCAAAGGACAAAAAGAAGACGAAAGACGAAAAAAAAGACGGAGGGTTTCGCATGATAGCACAGTGAATCCGCATTCTAAAAACTATACGAGAGGGAAAGAGAGAGAGTCAAATTAATTTAGTATTAGTACTTGTGAGCGATGTGACTGAAAACATTTCGTGGCAACGAATGTTGATAAATATTATTTTAAAAATTCGCAAACTTAGAGAATGACTTTTCTCGTTTTTCAAAAATATATCGTGCGCATAACGCGATTTATTTCTATTTCATGGTTATAGTGATTTTCCCAAGATTACCGCAGTTATAAACGCTATAAAAATTCTCTTGGCATTTAGGCGGTCGGGAATGTTATGCGGAGCCACAAACAATAACCGTTCGTTTTCTCCTGACTTGAGCCTCAAGGATTCATCGGTTGTTCCTCATTGAATTTCAATGGAATAATTAAATGTAATTTAACTGTAAGGAATAATTAATTTAATGAAAAATTAAAACATATTTCCCATTTTCTTAGTACTAAATAAAGTACCTGATGATATAATGCCGAATTCCATCGGAATGTGGCCGAATGCTTTAATAAATTTTCTAATTTTTTTCTTCATAAAGTTTTAATTTTTACTTTCCATTCTTCCAGTCATTATGAATTCAGATAGATATTTAATCAAGACAATGAGTTAGAGGGGAAATCCTTTTGAGAAACCTTACAATTTCCTTAAAAAAATATTAATGGTTTTTCTTTCGAGGCTCCGCCAATGAAGAAGATACGGCTTCACAATTTTTCGGCATTCCGATCGAACTGTTGGAATTCCTCCAAGTCACTCAAACTCTCCGTGTTATTTTTACTTATTTTATTTTTCAGTCGCCCCACACTCAGCACTAAGCCAATTACGGTGATGCAATATAACAAGGTATATAGCGAGGACGGCGCACATACATGGTTTAGGTGTATAATAAGAATCCACCCATCCAGGATTCGAACTCACGACATCCATATTGGTGGGCGAGGACGTTACCTTGCCGCCACATAGGCCAGAATTTAAAAAAAATGTGTTGAAAGGAAATTCCTCTTTAATAAATAAAATAAGAGCTGAATTTTCTATGTGAAGTATATTAGTGAATTTTATTATGTCTTTCTCATTGGAACGAGATTCATTATTTGATTATTTAGTCAGTCTACGGTGATCAAAAGGTAAGTATTTTAGACCCCCTTCCTGAGTACATACTTCATGATTTGCTTAGAGATTTCTCTTTGAGCATTGCTTAATTAAGAAAATGGTATTAATCCATCATAAACGACAAGCGATTCATTATTTACAACTTCATATAAAATTTCATATCGTTTCCGAACTTTTACAATACATATACGCCCGAAAGGAGAAGCACGAGTAAATTGTATATTGCAGTATAACGTGTTTTTTTTATGATAGATCTGACCTAAGTGAATTACCGTTTCGTGTATTACTTACGTAATAAATTGTTTTGAACAAAGCAATTATATTAAATTAATTTGAGAACGTTTAATTAAGCAAACAGGAATTGTAGAAATTAGCAGGGCAGACTTTAAGAAAAATATAAATAGTCAAAAGAGATCGAGTACAAGCATAGAATGAAGCGACACAGAGAAAAAATACCAATCTATTCGGGAAAGGATTTGTGCCCAAAAACATTCAGAAAACCCACAATGGAGCCGTAGTACAACTTTTTAAATATTCAGGAGTTCAGAGGAAAAATAATTAATCGTTTATTGACATGAGATAACATACGAAATACGAGATGAGCCAATTGAGAAATTAGGACGCTATTGCACTCATCATTTCTACGTTTGATAACGCTGAAATAACGAGAGTTATAAAGGATATGACGCAACGCACGCTGCGGTGATTTCCAGAGCAGTCAGTCGCCCGTGTAGACGGTCTTTATCACGAGTCGGATTATTCGCGCGGCCTGCACACATTAATTAAAAGGGAGGGCGAGAGTCGCACTCCAAACATCACCCTCTTTGTCATGGGAGGACTCGTGTTCGCAAACGCTCGCCCTTCCTTCGTTTGTCATCGGTGACATCATGGGGGAGGGGGGGTTCCGTGCGAGCGAGAGGCGACTCTCTCTCTCTCTCTCTCTGGATAATCCCCCACGGGGCAATTTCCCCCACGGGGCTTCCTTCTCCTCCGCGTGCCTCTTGCGTGGCCTCGCGACGTCCATCACGCCCCGATTTGGCGCCGCGGATTAGCATTCGTCGCCTTGACGACTTCCTCGAGTTCCAATTGATTTTAATTCGTCGTCCAAAAGGACTCGGAACACACACACACACACTCACTCTCTCTTTATCTCTTACTCTCCCTGTCTCTCTCTCGCTTCACTCTCTCGCGCGGACCCCTCCGTGTTTGCTTGTTGATTCCGCATCGGAGGAACGGAACGGAGAGGAGACATGAATCCCATAATTGATGAGGGGGAGTCCGTTCCTTTCTTACGGCGGTGTGTGTGTGTGTGGGTGAAGGGCGAGGGCTGGTAAGAGAGAGAGGGAGAGAGAGAGAGTCCTATATTTACCGCGACCTCTCCCCCTTCTTCTTACTCCTCCATCTACGAGCGCCCAGGGTTGGGAGAAGGCGCCAGGAAGGTGGAGGGGAGGGGTGGTGGTGGCGAGGAAGGAGGATGAGGTCGTGTGGAGGCGGGGGAGGGAAATTGCCGAGGATCGAGGGGGGGTGGGTGGGCAAGGGCTCTCTCTCTCGTTTGATAAATCGTCTCGTGGTGGGGGTGAATCGTACGTCCTTTCGAATACGAGTCGAAGAGGTGTGGCCTTTCGTCGGTTCTCCCCTGAAACGAAGAGAAATTTCTCAGTTTACACTCCGGCGTGTAACTGTAATGTCGAGTTTGTGGTTACATTTTTTCCAGCTGACGTTTGCGTTCCGAAATGAGAAATTTTAAATTTTCAATCGTTCCTAACGATTTTAGCCTTCAGTTTCGGCAATCTCACTTCCATACAGATCCGTCGAAGATATAAATTATGTACTGAAGACGAAAACACTTGGTTTTTCCACATGAAATTTTCATGTGGAAAAGCCAAGTGTTTTCATCTTCTTTATGAATCGCTTCCACGAAGTAAATACCCAAGAAATTATGTACTTGTAAATAACATATTTTTTCTACTCGCTACTATCGCTATGAAGTTTTATAGAATAGTTGTCTGTGTGCGTACATACATATGTATGTGAAAGTATATAAAGATTATAAAAGATAAAAATTAAAGGTTAGGTACTGATGAACAACACATAAAAAACTTGGAAACTTCACAAAATGACACTGTTTTATTACTATGCCAGTGAGAAACCAATTTATTTTGTGGAATTGCAAAGTTTTACTTATTATCTTGTCATGAATAAGTTCCACACAGAAGACCCGAAGACGTGTTCTTATATCAAGTAAGGCACTGAATTCAAATAAACATGTAAATAAATGCATAACTAATTTAACAATTGAAAGTTGAATACTGACATTTTGTTTGGGTAAAGTAGTTATAATGACAAATTCGATTCTCTTACAAATTAACAGAACATGGAGACAATTTCTAAACAACATAACGAAAAAGTTATCCTTGCGTGCTTTGTGTATTAGAAAAAGAGAAAAGAATGCTGAATAGATAATTAACTCAGTATTTAATAAATTTACACTCATGTCAAAGGTATGTCAGAAAATTCTTATGACATCGATGGGTCAGTCCTAGATGAAATAAACAAGAATATTTCAGGCATTATTTTCAATAATGAAAAATTTCCTGGACTCCTTCAAGATGAAAGCTGAATCTGAGCAAGAATTAACTTCATAACATAGGGATTTGAATAAAGAAGGGCTCAGACATGAAATAGTAGAAAACAAAGGTTTTAATATAAATTACAAAAAAATCAATTGCATGATTAATGAAAATGTTTAAATACTTTAAATTTATGAACCTTTCCATTCATCTACCAGTCTCTCGGAGCGATTATTGATACGGAAAAAAGTCGCCATGTTTCGTGACTTGTATTAATATCTCTGTTGTTCAGCAAGATTAACACTGATTAATTTCAGATTTATATATATTTTTAGAAATGGTATCTTTAGTTACTTTAATTGCAAATAAAATATTTTTAACTATTTAGGTTAAATGTTGCAATGTGAATTTATTATGATAAAATAATATTTCTGCTTTCTTGGAATCAAAACGTAGGTAGGAGATAGATTATTGCACCAAAAAAAAAAGAAAATTTTGCCATTACACGAGAATCCTGACGAATGAATGTACATTGCTTTCAAAATCAGTAGTGATTATAATATTTGCCATGTGGAACGGTAACTTTTTCTTCTTTGCCGCATAATGGAGTCGTAGCCTTGTGAATCCTTAATGCCAACTTTTCTTAGGAGTTTCTAAAATGGTAATTAACTCGAGGCTTAATCGGGAAGATACGCTACGAATACCTTCCTTCGAGGCGGGGATTGGCGACCCAAAGGAATTGGACGGAAGTCGAAGGAAGGAAGACGGAACTCTGGTCACCGTCGTCCAGCCGGATGCCATAAACCCAGGGGTGATTTTCCCCAGCTTCCGGAGCACCTTGAGGGTCATCAACTACTCGGAGATAAATCTCCCCAAGGAAGTCGCCGTACCCGGGGCTATGCGATATGGAGATCTATGACGACGCGACTCCCACATACAACAACACTCGAAGGGTTTCTCTTTTATTCATTCCCCCGGCTGTTGTGCCCCCAAACTTGAGTGTCCGGATTGGACTTTGACGTTCCTTCATTTTCCTTGGAGAATAGTGATCCCTGACTTTGGAAGGCCAAATCCAAATTCACTCGGAGGAAATTATCCGTGAAGGATTCCTTAAAGACAAATACTTTGCGTCCCTAAATGTATAATATTTCATCTTCGTGATTGGGTTTCCCAGTAGGTACACGAAAGAGAGAGAGACAGAAGAGAGAGAATTGTATAGCAAGAAAGAAGAGAAGAAAAGAAGATTAGAACTTGTAATCCGAAATAAGAACTACTATAAGAATTAATATAAAATCGAATTAGATGAAATCACAGTAAAATACCAAAAATTGTTAATCTAAATAAGAAATAACCTGTAAATAAAATGTAAGAATACGGGGATAAATAAAGGTACCCCGATTGTATTTACTAATAAAGTAAAACGAAAATAAGAAATGTTCTAACAGCTCCTCAGAGGTAGGAGTCGGGCGTTTTTTTTAGTAGGTACATGACTATGTCAGGTCGCTATGAAGGTCGTGCAAGTGAAAAATAACTTCTTGGCCTTATTAAGCATATCGAAATGTGAAAATTTGTCGAATTGGCTCACAATGAAAAGTAACACGTAAATTTGTTATTCTACATCAATTTTACTGATGACACGTTCTAGTTCCGTTGACCATCATCAGGGAAGCAATGAAATAGACATTCAACGAAACCTAGGCCATAAGCAATAAAGTTTAGGTGGCACAACAGGTTTACTTCACATTCATTATTTCGTGGAACATACAGCTATTTCCATTAAACCCAGCATAAGGACAGGAACTCCGCCTTAAGACAGGAGAGGGGAAATCCACGTGGAGCACGGCTTGGACAATAAAAGCGGTTTGTCCGACGGTCGGTTTTTTTCTGGTGATTTGACACGACGGGAAAGAAGAGGCTTTGGAAGGCTCTCATGGGACAGAATGCGAATACCCGAATGACAAGGTGAGGTAAAGACGATCCTGCTTGGCGAAAGGAAAATAGCATTGTAGAGGTGAGATGAGAGAGAGAGAGAGAAAGATAGAGAGAGATAGAAAAAGAGGGGGAGGATAAGAGGGGAGAGAGAGTTAGAGAGAGAGAGAGAGAGACAGAGAAAGATAGATATATAGATTGTCTTTATTTCGGGGCGAGATTGAGACTAAAGAGTCTCCTCTTCCACCTAACCCCATGTCACAGTTGCACACCTATTTATATATACATACACATATATACAATACAGATGACATTATGAATGATAGTGAAATACAAAAAAGTAATAAATTTACATGCTAATTTACAGAAGAATATTGAAAAAAGTTTACAAAAGAATATTGACAGCTGTGGGGAAAAATTAAGGCTATTTTTGTAGTTCTTAATGAAAAAAAACCCACTGCAGGAAAACGCCCACACATGAAGGGGAGCGTGAAAAAAAAGAGAGACACAAAGAGACAGAGGGAAACAGAGAAAAAGAGAGAGATAGAGAGAGACAGAGAGACAGAAAGAGTCAGACAGAGAGAGAGACAGACAGAAAGAGAGAGACAGAGAGAGAGACAGACAGAGAGAGACAGAGAGAGATAGAGAGAGACAGAGAGACAGAAAGAGTCAGACAGAGAGAGAGACAGACAGAAAGTGAGAGACAGAGAGAGAGACAGATAGAGAGAGACAGAGAGAGACAGAGAGAGAGAGACAGAGAGACAGAAAGAGTCAGACAGAGAGAGAGACAGACAGAAAGAGAGAGACAGAGAGAGAGACAGA
>WURS02071699.1:0-10414 GCA_011762765.2 Rhinocypha anisoptera | reverse complement strand
GGGTGGATAGAAGTTAAAACTCGAAATTTTTAAGAAAAGGGGGGGGGGGGGAGGGGGGGGGGGGGGGGGGGGGGGGGGGGGGGGGGGGGGGGAGGAGGAAGACCCAGGTGGGGAGGCAACAGAGTGGGTCGGAGCAGTGGGAATTGGGAGCGGAAGAGAGACGGAAGAGTTGGTTAGATCCACGCCATCGTTACAATCCACGCCATACCAACAATGGACTTCGTATTTATAGTAAATCTTCCCTTCGCCCTGACAGGTGAGGACATTCGCTTGCCTTCTGGAGAATATACGCGTCGGAAGGATGAATGAAGCAGACGAGGGAACTTGGGGGTCGACTGGAAACTAGTGTGGGGAGATCACATTACGCACGTCCCTGCCGACTAATAAAATATCATGGCTTACGATTTTTCCCTGATTGCCTCTTATGCAGGAGGTGCATGCTGGGCTCTTATTTCTACAAATCTCTCCATTTGAAAAGCGTTCGCGCAGACACCTTATGAGGAACGCGGAAATTTATTAGTCTTTGTTCCTCTTTTAAGCTGTATTTATTGATTAACGAGATTATAAATTTAAAAAAAATGAGCGGTATCTAACCTCAAGGTATATATTCGTGTGTAGTTCGGCCTTGGACATAGTACGATCTCCGATCCCCGGCAAAATATTGAATTATTTCATAACTTTCGCGTATAGTACTGCACTAGATTGTTGTCAGGATCAACATTATTCCTTTTAATATACCCATTCAATATCATATCATCTTCAATGGCTATCAATTCGAATACTGGGTTGTAACAGGTCTCCAATCTATTTTATAACCTGGCACTCTCATCATTCCTTAGTATTTCTTAACTCTTTTTCAATGATGTGGTTATCATACACTCTCTTGTCTTATGTCAATAGTTTTTCCCAACTAAGTTCCCTTGCAATTCAGTTTTAATCAAACTATCATGCATCACGATTTTTTCTATTAGTTATCCCCATTTTCTGGTGTAGTCCCTTTTCCCTTCCCTTTTCATCATCTTTTTGGAGTACTTTTTTGTATATTCGCTCTGTCCATTCAATCTTCAATTTATTACATTTCTAGTCTTCTTTTCTCTCACGCCGCCAACGACATCCTGTCGCTTCCGTATAAAAGTGTGCTCAACATGTGTGTCCTTATGTGCTCTTTTTATGCTCAGGCTAGTATCATTGCCTTAAATATTTGATTTTTCTACAAATATGTCTTCTTCCATTTGCCTATTCGTTTTAATGCCTCATTCTTTCTTCTTCTATTATCGGCGATCTTACTGTTTAAATAGATGAATTCTTCCATCTACAATACTTAATTGTCCTTCCATAATTTTATTTGACAAATTAGTCGTTTTATCCTTTTGGGTGTCAAAAACAATCGGAGCAACATTGCTATTAAAGGATTCATATGCATTTTGATTCCCGCATAGATTCGTGTGGTCACCTTATAAATTATCATTATTTTAATTTTAGAGCCATGTTTTCCAGCCTAATAGAACACTCTAAATTACTATTATTCAACATATTTGAATGAGTCTATGCAACATATTTTACTGAATTGTCTCTTTTATGAGGAGAGACTGCTATAGGAAGCAAGTTGGCCATTATGGACCAGATAAGCGAAGTGTTTTCATTGTTTTTATTTGTTATATGACTATATTATGCTCTTTAGGGGACAATCCCAGTCCGATTCCTTTGCAACTGGGCTGGAAGACGCTAATTTACTGCCCACGTCGACACAGCAGACTTTCCATGGAAAACACTATCAAAGTCAGGCAAGCTGGCCAAGGGAAATATCACATAACTAAACGCCTTATTCGTTTTTAATCTTAAGAATTCCCACGAAACAGTAAAAAAAAATCACGAGACGAGTCAAATGGAACGCTGGGAATGGCAGGAATCAAAAGATTTAATTGGTCAGGTTTAGCCTGCTTGACAAGGAGTTCTTCATATAAAGTCTGAGGCACCTGAATATTCGCGGTAGGTGGTGGGTAATATTCAATTCAACCCCGTGAGGATCTCAATGATAGAAAGTGAGAAATAAAATTTCATTGAGCTTATTAGTAATTATAGAGAGAAAAAAAATAATATCGACGTGCTTCGACAGCTAACACGGATCTTCTGGCGCCCGGAAAAAACCATGTTTTCTCCATCAAAAGGATCCATGTTTGCTCGTCTCCCCGAGTTTTTTTTCCTGTAATTTCAGTTAAGCATGTAGCGACTTTCTAAATGAAGACGTTAGGGATCCGAAATCACCTCGTAAACTGACCTTGTATAATACCCTTATGCCACCACAAATATTTACTGCCATGCCTGTAAAGGTCAGGCATTCAGACAGTGGATAGAAGATTTTAACTACTGAACGGAGGGTACTAGACTCAGATAAAGCTGACAGACTTTTGAGGAGACTTACATTTTCTGCTGTGTCCAACCTTGATATCTTATTTTCGCACGCCAGCATCTCAGATAGGTTTACTCTCATCATCAAATGAACCGTACAGTTGAGTATCGAATTTATGTGTAACGATTACGACACGCATGCATTAGGGTGCGATACATGTGAAACAAAGCAACTTATAAAGTGATATAGAAACACACAATGAAGTATTTAAATAAAAAGCAGTGGTTGGTGGAGAGAGACATTTTTTTCTCAATTTTAGGAACGAATGACTCACAGGAACTCATTTGGAGTTGCGCAGGAGTGAAAATTGAAATAAGTTCTTTGCTCATATTCAGGTCCTCCATTTTCATCGTTCTCATCAAATACTCACCATGAACCCAAATGTGTTCTTGCTATCTTCCTGCATTTTAATGAGCACAAAATCTTAATGCGCGAAATGTATCTTCCTCATTTAATAAAAATCCATTTATGACAGTTGAGAGCAGAATAATTGTTTTATTCATTGTTGAAACATTTAAAACACTTAAGGAACTAGCCTTTAAAGTACGAGGATTACTCTTAAAAAGTTACTTTTTATATTTCTTTAAGGTCATAGACTACTAAAAGTTTATGATCTTCAACTGTTGTGCTGCTCTGCTCTCTGTGCAACAAATGTATTGCTCTAAAATTTTAATAGCGGTGATAATAAAACGGATCCAACAGCTTATTAAATGATAGGTAACTCAAATATTTTTCAACTATTATATCAAAGCTTTCCCTTTCACTATAATCACCTCCAGCTCACGACTATTATCCGTGTATAATTTCACTGCTTAAGAAACGCTGAAAAAGTGACCGATGTGCATTTTGCCCTTTAATATGAAAAATTAACGAAATAAATCAGGAAATGATAATCATCTAAACCTAACCTTCTGCACTCGGACATAACAGAAATTAAATGATGCGTCACCTGTTCGACTGCAGAAAGGGCTCAAGGGTAAATCCTAAAAGGAATATTTTCCACTCCAAGTCTAAATTACAGACCATTCATTACACTAATCCTTAAGGTCGTTTTTTTAATGCCCGACGTCCTGGGTCTTTTATTCCCCGTCGCGCTGCATTAATGCGTTCCTGCAGGCCAACAAGCCTTTCAGCGAATGTATGACCCATGCCGGGCTATAATTTACCTTCAGGATAAAATCCATCCCAGGACATGCAGTAGCCAGGGATCTAATCGAGCGCATCTTGGCTTCTGGAGAGGCAGTTACGTCGATCGCTTGAACTACCAACTGGGCAACGCAATAAGCCGTGGAGAAAGAATTTAATGACGGTAATGAGCTAGAAAGTGTACCGAGGGTTTTGCGTAACGATACGATCGGGTAATTCAACGGCATTTTTCTGCACATGGTCTCAAACCACTTTTCGGAGTGCATGATTCTATTATCAGCGCCAATTATAACGCAAGTCAAGTGCATTTCGCTAATCCCAAAGCTGCACATCGCTTGTTATTTGGCAAATTCACACGGAGGCACAACAGGAAACAAGGAAAATCTCAACATCATATTACCTCGGCACTTCAATTATTTTAACCCTTTAGTTTTCCAAAGCACAGGTAGTATATGGCGAAGATAATCGAAAATTCATAAGTAAAAATACTTTGAAAAATCATCTTCTTAGCCTTTCAGGCTGTACTCATACCAGTATATTAGTGTTAAAAAAAATACAGGTGCTTCAAAGTTTCAAGTGACATATATGTGGAACTCTCTTAGAATTAAAGTTTGTAATAAACGAATTTGAAGAAGGCCCTGACGTAATTGCAAGCCGAAAAGACTTGACTTCATGACTTCACCGACTTCTTATCAGATATGCTTGATAACGAAAAACTCTCGATGAATATTTATTTATTTCTTTCAACACTTATCCACAGGGTAACCCTCGGAAAAGAAAGAGCCACTAGAGTCTTGTACCAAAAAAAGGGTAGTCATTTATAATTATCTACCAAAGCAGTGTATTGTTTATGACTGGGTTAATTTATAATATCCATAAATCTTTAGCCAATCACAGAAAAGTCTTCCAGCATGAGCTAAAAAAATCGTTCCGCAGCAAGCTTTTCCATTTGTCGCTGGTGTGATGGTAACTTGCCCACTGCTGTGTTGTTGTTGAAGTGAAAGTCTGCAACACCTCTTCCCTGTTAAATTATCGTGAAACCTGGTTTTCATACAATTTGTGAATGAGCGTGAGCCTCCGGAGGGGGAGGCAGGGACCGACGAGGTAGCTCGGGGGTCTACGAGAGCGCGGGATCTAGCCCGGGAGCGTGTGGCGGCGGGAGGGAAGCGATAATTTTCGCACGCAGGAGAGAGAGTAAGAGAGAGAGAGAGAGAAAGAAAGAGGGGGGGGAGAGAGAGAGAGAGAGAAAGGGAGAGAGAAAGACGACCTGAGAGATGAATGGTGGCCGTTACGCAAGCGCCCACTCCACGAACGCCTCCATCACTCCCCCACTGTCACTCTCCCGGCGGGCGGGCGAAGGCAGAGGCAGTGGGGGTCGCTGACGGCACTTAGCCGCAACACACCCCGGTTCGAAGCCCGTAGGAGGAAGACTTCATTAAGTGCCATGCTGCTCGAAACCGTTTTATGCATTCAAACTTTTTGTCTCGGAGTGCGGATCGGGGCCGAAACCATTGGTTTTCGGCCATGGTGGTAATCTAAATTACCATTGCCGTAATATTAAAGTTATTTCAACGCTTAATCCTGTCCTGACGTTCACACCGAGTGTACGCAAGGCTCATTGCTGCGATGAAAATATTGCAAATCGTGAATAACCGTTATTTTTCAAAGGGATATTGATTTTATTCTTATTGATAAAGAGATAAACTACGATGTTTGTTTTCGATTCAGTTGAAGAATCCAATCATCATTGACGGGCGAACGGAAAAGTCGAGATTTTCAATTTATTAACTATGGCGATCCTGGAATATGATCGAAATATTCTGTTCAAAAAGTTTTATGATGCATCCTGTTGTGCAGATATGTTAAATATTTCAATATGTACCTGAGGAGGAGAAGAGGTATATTTAAGGTTAAATATGCAATCACATCGAATCATCTTTTTTCCCTATCATATTAAAAAGAAGGAAAAACACAAAATAGCTCTACCCCGAAATGGGTTTGACGTATTAAAAAAAACTTTTCAAAGAGAGATTTTGATAGAACGGGAAGACTCGATGAAAATACATCGACAAATTTTAATCAATATGAACATGGCGAATTCAGTTCCATTTGCCATGAATCGTTTGCAACCGTGGCCAAAACATCAAAACGAGAATTCTTACCACAAGAAAGCTACAAAGATTCAAACTTGCCGAACGCAGAAGATAAGGCCTTAGCACCCATAATTTTTTTATTTATATCCACATAGACCTGGGCACGAACAGATAGATATCTTTAGACCGACTTTAGACCAACACATTTACTGATATGACTCGAAAAATAAATTATAATTAGAAAAAACATTCAGATCCGTTAGGGTTTTTCACATCTAAAAATAAGTAATAACAATTACTAATTGAATTTTCACCCATGCTACGTATTTCCTTCAAATGCTTTACTACTCCCCATCCATTTAACATTGATCCTCCAAATTTGGCCTCATATATATGAATACTTACTTACTTATAAGATTGTGAGCTACACTTGTAACCTTTGGGTAGATGAACAACAGAGGTTTAACTGTTAACGAACGTAAAGGCATTCACTACCATTTAAACTTATTTTCCCTACGAGTGCAGTAACATAGACGGGAACGGCTACAAAGGAAAACCATAATGGATGCATTAGATTACACAGGCGATGTAAGATGGTAGCGTAATATACTGAGAAGTGATAATGAGATTTTCATGTTATATAATACGTTGGGAGAGATGGCAAAAAGCAATACTCAGAGTGATAACCCATGATGACAATGGTTATGACGCATATCATGTGACGACCAGTCAAAGGCAAAAAATATGGTGAGGAGGTGGCTAATCGAAAAAGGATAGTGAGTCCCTGAGTTTCCTCAATTTAATCTCAAATTAACATTTAAGGCTTTATCGTAGAAAACAAAATTAATGAATGAATGCAAACAACTATTCCTTATATAACTGTGGCCAAAGCTAGAAAATTTGAATAAGTAAACGTCACTTTCACGGTCCAAAGGAAACCGTGACCATGAATTCTCTTCCGAACCGGTTCCCGCAGACCGGTCCGTTAGATAGAGCACTTTTAGGAGTTACATTGCCCTCAAACTCTCACAGAAAAATGAAGTCGAACTTAGTGATTTTTGGAATAATAGTTCAAGCAATGAGCGGGGGAATGTATACTAATAATGATGATTTCATTTTAATATGTGTATGAAAATTTCTTTGAATATTCGAGCTAGTTTCGAACCTTCCGTGGAAAACCACTGAATTGATGCCCGGCCGTGCGCCCAAGGTAAAAAACGACTGCTTAAATACAAATATGAGTGATTTCCTTAAATATTTCCTCTTATTTCCTCTTAAATATTTCCTCTTAAGTTTCGACTGAGATGCTAATAAGTTTCTCTTTGTTAGAAGTAAACTTTGTTCTATTAATTTTTCCAAAAGATTATTCTTTTTTTCTTCTTTTTTATCTTCTTCTTTATTTTTTATCTTTATCTTTATTCTTTTTTATCAGTTTTACCTGTATCACATATAATAAATAGCCTATAGTCATTTCTGTAAAATCAAATGTTTCTGCAATACAGTTTCCAATAAACATATCGGATCTTATTTGAACTTACGTACTCAATTAGCACGTTCCTCTGTAACTCATATGTTCCTGTTATTTTTAAAAAAAGGTCCGTCTTACTTGAATAGCACTACGTCTATCCGGTGTTCTTATATAAGTTTCTTTAACCCGTATCCTTTTTCTTTTTTTTTCTTGATAAATTCTTGATCTTTTCTTTTCTTTAAAATTTCTTGATGTAAATCTGTTCTTGTTCTCAAGTGGCCCTGTTGCCACAGAACATAATAAATTTATTCTATTCTATTTTATCCGCTTTTATTCACCCCATTTTCCCCATACTAGATTGAATTAAGTTATGATTTACACATCTGTAAGCGGGTACATCTGCCAGTGAACGTTTTTGACACAAGATATTTAATGCTATTACAGCTTCCACGTATTTACCCAAAGAATAAAATGGCCTAAAATGTAAAAAGGATTCAGTAAGGGTGTTGCCTTAAATGGCTGTAATATTTACATTACAACTGTAAACTTTACACTTTACGGTAGGAATTATTTGCAGTGTAAAGTGATCCTGCGCTGCTCGAGGCTTTAATAATGGGAACCAATTACGAGTTCAGCCATTCCGTCGCAAGTACATCTTTCCCTTAAATTCACAACCAAGTCACTGTACAGCGTGTTCAAGTGTTTACAAATCACAGATAACGCGGTGAACCACGAAACCACTCAGAATAAATGTTGGAGTATAACACACTTAACGTTGAAATTTATTAGCTTATAACGTGAACATAGTATCCTCGTTATTTAAGAACTCGGCAATGAGAAACAAAACACAAAAGAGGAAGAACTAAACGTTATCCGGTGCGCCTAAGTAGGCGATTAGAATAAGTAATGGCTACACTGCGTTTGCTTTAGGAGAGTTACGGTATTACGTCACATTATTAACTAATGCCCTTCTTTTAACACATCTCACGGAGAACATTATAATGAACGAAGAAAAAATTTATTTAGGTTACGGCATGCGAATGCTTTTAAGATATCCCCTCAGCGTAATCCCGAAACCTGGATGCACATTAATCCATTCCATTATGCAATCATCTGTTTCTCCGGAACCTCGGGGGTCGCGATTTCATATGAAGAGCAAGTGGAATGCGGCGTCAAGTCGTATTAAACCAGGGAAAGATTGAAGTCTCCTTCATCTCAAAAAACGAGCCTCTTGAGTTGAAGCCTCGCCGTGGACTGCGCCAGACAGGCGATGAGGCAATCCGTCTCCGCTAATGCCCCTCGCCGCCCTGGCACAGTCCCGCCGGAGCGAAAGACCGAAGAGAGGGAATAGGCGATGGGGTGCATCAAGGGAAAGGAGAAATTGAATATTTTAAATCGTCAAGAGGTGTAGTCTCATGAAAAGGTCACTTATAGGAGCAGATATTTAACCGACATGTCAAAAACGCTTCGAAAATCTTGTGAGACAAAACTTATAATGGTAATAATGTAGTTATCCAGAGAGTAATCGACAGTTTACAGTTTTCTGATTTACCTTCCAACATGTTTTGACGAGATTGATAGTTTGCGAACTTTTTTTTCATTTACGTCTAAATCAACATGTTTAATGAGCAAAGTCCAGACATCTAAGTTACAACAAAAAAGGAAGGTCCGTTAAAGGTTGTTTATGGTTATTAACTTTTAAAGATCATATTTATTAAGACGAGCAGGTAAAATATTTAAAATGTTCAAGATATGTAGGAAAAGACCCACAAGTTCAGTTCAGTTAGTTCAAGCAAATGAGGGAAAATTCAACCCATTGTCACGACACTTACTTTTACAGTCATGCAATTATTTTCCTCGTCAAGTGAAGATCTTATTGAAAGATAGGATTAAAGAATTCAAGAATAGCTCAAAGATCGTGAACAAAGAGAACATATGGTTACTTTAAGTGCGGGAAAAGAAGGAAAAGAAAAAATAAAGGACCAAAGGGCTGACTTTGGACTGATATAATTAATAGCACGAAAACTATGGAAGAATGGATGATTTTAAGAGATCATAGATTCGATCGACACATATCTATGTTCCGACCTTTTGCGTGTACTCCACAGAAGTTTTCTTTATGAAACCCTGTTATTTATCTCAGAAGATGTTAACCTTGATTTGGGTACATTTTTACGAATCCGTTTACAAATCGAAAGATACTTGCTGTAAATTACGATTTTTTTATAGATATTGGTGTCCTAATTTGTCATCCACAATTGATTATACATACATTGCACTCCTATTGCAACTCATTTTACTATATATTTTACACGCATCGACCATAATACCAAATTCCTATTGACTAAGGACGTATTGACTCAAACATTCCAACATCTGTTTATTATCGTTTAACATCATTCCATCATCTGTCTATCGCTTTTTGAGCGCAAGATGAAATATGTATTCAAAGCTCTAAAATTTTCTCTTCTGTTCATCAAAATACAGAATTTTAAAATAGTCATTTCATATTTGTGTTTATCGTATATTTAGTACGGATGAAATATTTGAAAAAGAATTTATTCCATGGCACTTCGAACCATGAATACTGAAAATTTTAAACAATGAATTTAATCTTTCACATGAACTCTCGGTTCTTAATTGTCATCATAATTTATCCTTCTTTTAGGTTAAGTCCAGAAGCTTCTCTTTTCACCAGATTTTAGGAGCACATGTGAACTGGTTAACTGGTCTCTCCATTTATTTTTCAACATTCTTCTCTAGAATCATATTTCCATAGCTTCCAATCTAATTTCCTCTGAGGCTGATAGTATCCACTTGTTACTTAATTATATGGCCAAAACTTTTACTCAATGAAGAAATTTTTAGTTTAGCTTTCTCATGTCCCATAGGAGTTTTTTTTATCTCCATTATATCATGCATTACCTGGATAAGGGTCTCATAAGATAAGTGATCGATTTTGATAGAAGACGCAGAGGAAATAGCGTCAAGTCATGAAACATGATGTATGGCTATGAAAATTGAACAGGAACTCTTACGCTGTTGGTAAGTCAAATTACTAACGTGTTTTTCAACTAAGAAAGAATTATGATAACAAAGGTCACTAATAATACACCGTTCTCTCTGGCAAGTTTTGTTTTATAATCCTATGAATACCTTCCCTTTCCTGCCTCCTTTTTTCTTTTCTAAGATTATTGTTTCTTCCTGCATTTATACGAGCGTGCTTAGATAAGTCAGTGACTTTTTGAATAAAACAAATTTTTTTCGGCAAATAAACATTTTATTTTTCTACATAAT